>SJYC01146167.1:0-55360 GCA_006408675.1 Madoqua kirkii | reverse complement strand
CCCAGGAATCAGCATTTAGTCCTTAATCCTTGGAGGTCACTCGGCAATGCATCGCATGAAGCCCAGGAACCAGTAATCCGTACTCATAATTCCAAGGGCACTTCCAGGAGTATCCAGTTTGGCTCGTATAGCAGCATTCAGCCTTTATAATTGGTAGGGCACTCCAGGGTGTATCCTGAGAAGCTCGGGAAGAAACATTCCGATCTCATAATTGGGATGGCATTTGAGAACATATCCTCATGGGCCCGGGAAGCAGCACTGCGTCCTCATTAGACGTAGTGCACTGTGGGGCATATCCCGAGGTTCCTGAAGCAGAATTCTATTCTCATAACACGTAGGGCACACTTGGACATAAACCAAGGGGCCCCGGAAGCAGCCTATTATCCTTCTAATGCATAGGATCGTCAGGGCCCTTTTCTGAGAGGCCTGGGAATCAGCATTCCATTCTCATAATTGGGAGGGCATTGGAGGACATATCTTGACGTGCCCAGGAAGCAGCATTGTGTCCTCATAAGTCGTAGGGCACTCGGGGTCATATCCCAAGGGGTTTCGATGCCGAATTCCATACTCATTACTCATAGGGCACTTTTGAGCATATTCGGAAGACCCCGGGAATCAGCATTCTCTTCTCATAATTCATAGAGCCATGGAATGCATTTCCCTAGGGCCCTGGAAAGCAGCATTCTGTTCTCATAACATGTAGGGCACTCGGGGACATATTTTGAGAAGCCTGGGAAGCAATATTCCGTCCTTATAATTCATAGGGCACTTGTAGGTGAGTCTCGAGGAACCCAAGAAGCAGCATTCCATCCTCATAATTCCTAGAACACTCGCGGACATATCCCGAGGGTCTCATTCTTTCCTGATAATTCATAGCGCCATGGGGGTTATTTCCCTGAGGGCCCAGGAAAGAGCATTCTGTCTTCATAATTCATAGGACACACGGGTGTGTATTCCCAGAGGCAGGGAAAGTAGCATTCCAACCTCATAATTCATAGGGCACTCAGGAGCCTGTCCCGACGGGCCCGAAAAATAGCATTCTGTCCTAATCATTCATAGGCCCATAAGGAGCGTATCCCTAGTGGCCCTGGAAGCAGCATTCCATCCTCATCGTTAGTGGAACACTCGAGGATTTATCCCGAGGGGACCGGGGAGCAGCATTTGCACCTCTTAATACATAGGGTAACTGGGGGCATTTCCCTAGCGGCCCGAGAAGCTGCATTTCATCCTCAAATATCCTAGGGTCATGGGCGAAGTATGCAGAGTAGGCCGGGAAGCAGCATTCTATCCTGATAATTTGTAGAATATGGGGCCGTATTCCCAGTGTCCAGGAAGCAGGCTTCCTTCCTCATAAATGCTAGGGCACTTCAGGGCATATTCCTAGAAGCCCAGGAAGCAGCATTACATCCTCATAATTCAAAGTGCATTGGGAGTGTATCACAAGTGGCGGGGAAAAAGCATTCCCTCCTATAATTCTTAGAGCACAAGGAGGCGTATCCCGAAAGGACGAGGAAATATCATTTTGTTCTCATAACTCGTAGGGCACTCGGAGATTTGTCCCGAAGGACCCGGAGAGCAGCATTCTGACCTCATAGTTCATAGGGCATTTGGACGTGTATTTGGAATGGCCGGGGAAGCAGACTTTTATCCTCCTAATGCATAGGGCACTCAGGGATGTATCCCGAGGAGCACAGGGAGCAGCATTCCATCCTCATAATTTGTAGGGCACTCGAGGGCGTATCCCTAGAAGCCCGAGAAGCAACGTTCAGTCCTAATAATACTTAGGGCCACAGGGGGAGTGTCCTGAGAGGCCCGGAATGCATCATTCCATCCTCATAATTCGAAGGGCACTTTTGGGTGTATCCTGAGGGACCGGGGAAACAGCACTCCCTCTTTGAATTCATAGATCACTATTGAATGGACGCCGAGCGGATGCGAAACAGCATTGTGTTCTCATAATTCTTAGGGCACAAGGAGGCCTTTCTGCATAATCCAGGAAGCAACGTTGTGATCTCATAATTCGTAGGGCACGGAGAGGTTTATCTGAAGGGGCCTGGGAAGCAGAATTCCATCCTCATAATTCGAAGGGCACTTTGGGGTGTATTCTGTGGGACCGGAGAACCCACATTCCCTATTTGAATTCGTAGATCACTAGGGAACGGACTCCGAGGGGATGAAAAAAAACATTGTGTTTTCATAATTCATAGGGAACTCGGAGGCCTTTCCTGGTGGTCCCAGGAAGCAACCTTGTGACCTCATAATTCGTAGGGCCCTGGGAGGGTTATCTGGAGGGGCCCGCAAAGCAGCATTTTGTCCTTAATCCTAGGAGGTCACTCGGGAACGTATCGCATGCAGCCCAGAAGACAGTAATCCATCCTCATAATTCGAAGGGCACTTCCAAGAATATCTAGTTTGGCCCGTATAGCAGCATTCAGCCTTCATAATTGGTAGGGCACTCGAGGGTGTATCCTGTGAAGCACGGGAAGCAACATACCGATCTCATAATTGGGATGGCATTCGAGAACATATGTTCATGGGCCCGGGAAGCAGCATTGCGTCCTCATAAGACATAGGGCACTGGGGGGCATATCCCAAGGTTACTGAAGCAGAATTTTGTTCTCATAACACGTAGGGCATTCTTGGACATATCCCAAGTGGCCCTGGAAGAAGTCTATTATGCTCCTAATGCATAGGGCCGTCGGGGTCCTATTAACAGAGACCTGGGAATCAGCAATTCATCCTCATAATAGGGAGGCCATTGGAGGACATATCTTGATGTGCCCGGAAAGCAGCATTGCGTCTTCATAGATCGTAGGGCACTCGGGGGCATATCCCGAGGGTCCCCGGTAGCAGCCTATTAACCTCCTCAAGCATAGGGTTTTCGGGGCCCTATTCTGACAGGCCTGCGATTCAGCATTCCATCCTCATATTTGGGAGGACATTAGAGGACATATCTTGATGCACCGGGGAAGCAGCATTGCATTCTCATAACTCGTAGGGCAATTGGGGCATATCCCAAAGAGTTTCGATGCCGAATTCCTTCCTCATAACTCATAGGGCACTTTGGGGTATATCCTGAGGGACCGGGGAAGCAGCACTCCTTCTTTGAATTCGTAGATAACTAGTGTAAGTAAATCGTGGGGATGGGAAACAGCATTGTGTTCTCATAATTCGTAGGGCACGCGGAGGCCTTTCCCGAAGGTCACAGGAAGCAACCTTGTGACCTCATAATTCGTAGGGCACTGGGGGTGTTATCTGGAGGGGCCCAGGAAGCAGCATTTTGTCCTTAATCCTTGGAGGTCACTCGGGAACGTATCGCATGAAGCCCAGGAAGAAGTAATCCGTCCTCATAATTCCAAGGGCACTTCCAGGAGTATCCAGTTTGGCCCGTATAGCAGCATTCAGCCCTCATAATTGGCAGAGCACTCGAGGGTATATCCGGAGTAGCACGGAAAGCAACATTCTGATCACATAATTGGGATGTTATTCGATAACATATCCTCATGGGCCCAGGAAGCAGCATTGCGTCCTCATATCTCGTAGGGTACTCGGGGTGATATCCCAAGGGGTTTTGAGGCCGAATTCCATACTCATAACTCATAGGGCACTCTTGAACATATCCGGAGGGCTCGGGGAATCAGCATTTTGTTCTCATAATTCATAGAGCCATGAAGTGCATTTCCTCATGGCCCTGGAAAACAGCATTCTATTCTCATAACAGTTAGGGCACTCGGGGACATATTTCGAGAATCCTGGGAAGCAAAATTTCATTCTGATAATTCATAGGGCACTTGTAGGTGAGTCTCGAGGAGCCCAAGAAGAAACATTCCATCCTAATAATTCCTAGGACACTCGCGGAAATATCCTGAAGTTCTCGGGAAACAGCCTTCTTCCCTGATAATTCATAGCGCCATGGGGGGCATTTCCCAAAGGGCCCGGGAAGCAGCATTCTGTCCTCTTAATTCATAGGGCACACGGGTGTGTATTCCCAGAAGCCGGGAAAGCATCATTCTATTCTCCTAATTCATAGGGCCCTTAGGGGTCTATTCCGACGGGCCCGAAAAGAAGCATTCTGTCCTAATCATTCATAGGCCCATAGAGAGAGTATCCCTAGTGGCCCTGGAAGCAGCATTCCAATCTCATAATTAGTGGAACACTCAAGGCTGTGTTCCGAGGGGACCAGGGAGCAGCATTTGCCCCTCTTAATATGTAGGGAACTTGGGAGCATTTCAGTAGTGGCCCGAGAACAGCATTCCAAATGCAAAAATACTAGCTTCATGGGCGAAGTATTCCGAGTGAGCCGAGAAGCAGCATTCCATCCTGATAATTCGTAGAATATGGGGCAGTATTCCCAGGATCTGGGAAGCAGGCTTTCTTCCTCATAAATTGTAGGGCACTTCAAAGCATATTCCTAGAAGCCTAGGAAGCAGTATTCCTTCCTCATAAAACCTAGGGCCATGGGAAGAGTATCCAGAATGGTCTGGAGCGCAGTATTCTGTCCTCGAAATTCGTAGAGTAAAGGGGGCCTTCTCCTGACGGTCCCGGAAAGAATCATTCCAGCCTCATAATTCAAAGGACCAAGGAGTGTTTATCTCGACAATTCCAGGAAGCAGCATTCAGTCCTCATAATTTGTAGATTCATGGGTGCTGTTGCCTGTGCGGCAGAAGAAGAAGTATTCTATCCTCCTATATGATAGAGTCAAGAAGGGCTTATCCTGAGGTGCCCGGGAAGCAACATTCGGTTCACATATTGCGTTGGGCACTCGTCGGGAAATCCCGAAGGGCTCGGGAAGCAGCATTACGTCCTCATAATTCAAAGTGCATTGGGAGTGTATCACAAGTGCCGGGGAAGAAGCATTCCTTCCTATAATTCATAGAGCACAAGGGGGCATATCCCGGAAGGACGAAGAAATATCATTTTGTTCTCATAACTGGTAGGACACTCAGAGATGTGTCCTGGAGGACCTAGAGAGCAGCATTCTGACCTCATAGTTCATTGGGCATTTGGAGGTGTATTTTGAAGGGCCCGGGAAGCGGACTTTTATCCTCCTAATGACTAGGGCACTCAGGGATATATCCGGAGGAGCACAGGGAGGAGCATTCCATCCTCATAATTTGTAGGGCACTCGAGGGCGTATCCATAGAAGCCCGAGAAGCAGCGTTCCCTCCTAATGATACTTAGGGCCACAGAGGGAGTGTCCTGAGAGGTCGAAAAAGCATCATTCCATTCTCATAATTCGAAGGGCACATTGGCGTGTATCCTGAGGGACCGGGGAAGCAGCACTCCCTCTTTGAATTCATAGATGACTATGGAACGGACGCCGAGAGGATGGGAAACAGCATTGTGTTCTCATAATTCGTATGGAACTCGGAGGCCATTCCCGATTGTCCCAGGAAGCAACATAGTGACCTCATAATTCGTAGGGCACTTGGGGGGGGGGTGTTTCCTGGAGCAGCCCAGGAAGCAGCATTTTATCCTTAATCCTTGGAGGTCACTCGGGAACGTATTGCATGATGCCCAGGAAGCAGTAATCCGTCCTGATAATTCCAAGGGCACTGACAGAAGTATCCAGTTTGGCCGGTTTAGCAGCATTCAGCCCTCATAATTGTTAGGGCACTAGAGGGTGTATCCTAAGAATCACGGAAAGCAACATTCCGATCTCATAGTTGGGATGGCATTCAAGAACATATCCTGATGGGCGCGGGAAGCAACATTGCATCCTCATAAGTCATAGGTCACTCGGGGCCATATCCCGAGGTTCTTGAATCAGAATTCTGTTCTCATAACACGTAGGGCACTCTTGGACATATCCCAAGTGGCCCCGGAAGCAGCCTATTATCCTTCTACTGCATACGGCCGTCGGGGCCCTATTTTGAGAGGCCTGAGAATCAGCATTCCATCCTCATATTTTGGACGGCCTTGTAGGACGTATCTTGAAGCATACAGGAAGCAGAATTGCATCCACATAAGTCGTAGCGCACTCGGGGGCATATCCCAAGGGGTTTCAATGCAGAATTCCAGCTTCATGTCTCATAGGGCACACTTGGACATATCCGGAGGGCCACGGGAATCAGCATTCTCTTCTAATAATTCATAGAGCCATAAAGTGGGTTTCCCCAGGGCCCTGGAAAGAAGCATTCTGTTATAACACGTAGGGCACACGGGGACATATTTTGAGAAGCCCGGGAAGCAACATTAGATCCTGATAATTCATAGGGCACCTGTAGGTGAGTCTCAAGGAGCCCAAGAAGAAGCATTCCATCCTCATAATTCCTAGGACACTCGGGGATATATTACGAGGGTCTCGGGAAGCAGCATTCTTTCCTGATAATTTATAGCGTCACGGGGGGCACATCCCAAAGGGCCCACGGAAGCAGCATTCTATCCTCATACTTCATAGGGCACACGGGTGTGTATTCCCAGAAGCCGTGAAAGGAGCATTTCATCCTCCAAATTCATAGGGCCCTTAGGGGTCTATTCCGACGGGCCCGAAAAGAAGCATTCTGTCCTAATCATTCATAGCTTTTTAGGGAGAGTATCCCTAGTAGCCCTGGAAGCAGCATTCCATCCTCATCATTAGTGGAACACTCGAGGCTGTATCCCAAGGGGATCAGGGAGCAGCATTTGCCCCTCTTAATACATAGAGAAATTGGCACATTTATCTAGTGGCTCGAGAAGCAGCATTCCATCCTCAAAAATCCCAGAGTCATGGGCGGAATATGCCGAGAGGGCTGGTAAGCAGCATTCCATCCTGATAATTCGTAGAATGTGGGAGCATATTCCCAGTGTCCCCGAAGCAGGCTTCCTTCCTCATAAATGCTCGGGCACTTCGGGGCAAATTCCTAGAAGTCCAGGAAGCAGTATTCCTTCCTCATAATTCATAGGGCCATGGGGAGAGTATCCTGAGTGGGCTGGAGTGCAGTATTCTGTCCTCAAAATTCGTAGATTAAAGGGGGCCTTCTCCTGAGGGTCCCAGATATAATCATTCCACCATCATATTTCAAAGGACTATGTAATGTTTAACCCGACATTCGGGGAAGCAGCATTCAGTCCTCATAATTTGTAGATTCATGGGTGGGTTTGCCTGTGAAGCGGAAGAAGCAGTATTCTATACTCCTATATCGTAAGGTCAAGAAGGGCTTAACCTGAGGGGTCCGGGAAGCAGCATTACGTCCTCATAATTCAAAGTGCTTTGGGAGTGTATCACGAGTGGCGGGGAACAGGCATTCCCTCCTGTAATTCGTAGAGCACAAGGGGGTGTATCCCGGAAAAACGAGGATATATCATTTTGTTCTAATAACTCGTAGGGCACTCGGAGATGTGTCCCGAAGGACCTGGAGAGCAGCATTCTGACCTCATAGTTCATAGGGCATTTGGAGCTGTATTTTGAAGGGCCCCGAAAGCAGACGTTTATCCTCCTAATGCCTACGGCACTCATGGATGTATTCCGAGGAGCACAGGGAACAGCATTCCACCCTCATAATTTGTACGGCCCTCGAGGGCGTATATCAAGAAGCCCGAGAACCAGCCTTTCATCTTAATAATACTTAGGGTCAAAGGGGCGTGTCCTTAGAGGCCCGGAAAGGAGCATTCCATCCTCATAATTCGAAGAGCACTTTGGGGTGTTTCCTGATGGACTGGGGAAACAGCATTCCCTCTTTGAATTCATAGATCACTAGGGCAAGGACGCCGAGGGGATGGGAAACAGCATTGTGATCTCATAATAAGTAGGGCACTCGGAGGCCTTTTCCGATGGTCCCAGGAAGTAACTTTGTGACCTCATAACTCGTAGGGCACTGGGTAGGTTATCTGGAGGGACCCAGGAAGCAGCATTTTGTCCTTAATACTTGGAGGTCACTCGGGAACGTTTCGCATGAAGCCCAGGAATCAGTAATCCGTCTTCATTATTCGTAGAGCACTTCCAGGAGTATCCAGTTTGCCCCGGACAGCAGCATTCAGCAATCATAATTGATAGGGTACTCGAGGGTGTATCCTGAGAAGCAAGGGAAGCAACATTCCGATCTCATAATTGGGATGACATTCCAGAACATATGCTGATGGGCCCGGGAAGCAACATTGCATCCTCATAAGTCGTACGGCACTCGGGGGCATATCCCGAGAGTCCTGAAGCAGAATTCTGTTCTGATAACACGTAGGGCACTATTGGACATATACCAAGGGCCCCCAGAAGCAGCCTATTATCCTCCTAATGCATAGGGCCTCAGGGGCCCTATTCCGAGAGGCCTGGGAATCAGCATTCCATCCACATAACGGGGAGGGCATTGGAGGACATATCTTGATGCACCGGGAAAGCAGCATTGCATCCTCCTAACTCATAGGTCACTCGGAGGCATATCCCAAGGAGTTTCGATGCCAAATTCCATACTCATAACTCATAGGGCACTCTTGGACATATCCGGAGGGCCCCGGGAATCAGCATTCTGTTCTCATAATTCATAGAGCTATGGAGTGCATTTCCTCAGGGCCCTGGAAAGCAGCATTCTCTTCTCATAACACGTAGGGCACTCGGGGACATACTTTGAGAAGCCTGGGATGGAAAATTCCATCCTGATAATTCATAGGATACTTGAAGGTGAGTCTCCAGGAGCCCAAGAAGCAGCATTCCAACCTCATAATTCCTAGGACACTCGCGGACGTATACCGTGGGTCTCGGGAAGCAGCATTCTTTCCTGATAATTCATAGCGCCATGGATGGCATTTCCCTAAGGGCCCAGGAAGCAGCATTCTGTCCTCATAATTCATAGGACACACAGGTGTGTATTCTCAGAAGCCCGGAAAGGAGCATTCCATTCTCATAATTAATAGGGCACCCAGGGGCCTGTCCCGACGGGCCCGAAAAGCAGCATTCTGTCCCAATCATTCATAGGCTCATAGGGAGAGTATCACTACTGGCCCTGGAAACAGCATTCCATCCTCATCATTAGTGGAACACTCGAGGCTGTATCCCGAGGGGACCAGGGAGCAACTTCCATACCGGCCTGAGAAGCTGCATTTTATCCTCAAATATACTAGGGCAAGGGACGAAGTATGCCGAGTGGGCCGGGAAGCAGCATTCAATCCTCATAATTCGTAGAATATGGGGCCGTATTCCCAGTGTCCGGGAAGCAGGCTTCCTTCCTCATAAATGCTAGGGCACTTTGGGGCATATTCCTAGAAGCCCAGGAAGCAGTATTCCTTCCTCATAAATCATAGGGCCATGGGGAGAGTATCCCGAGTGGCCTGGAGCGCAGTATTCTGTCCTGAAAATTCGTAGAGTAAAGGGGGCCTTCTCCTGAGGTTCCCGGAAAGAATCATTCCACCCTCATAATTCAAAGGACCATGGAGTATTTATCCCGACCATTCCGGGAAGCAGCATTCAGTCCTCATAATCTGTAGATTCATGGGTGGTGTTGCCTGTGCGGCCGAAGCAGCAGTATTCTATCCTCCTATATCATAGGGTCAAGAAGGGCTTATCCTGAGGGGTCCGGGAAGCAGCATTCCGTCCACATATTGTGTTGGGCACTCGTCTGGGAATCCCGAAGGGCCCGGGAAGCAGCATTACGTCCTCATAATTCAAAGTGCATTGGGAGTGTATCACGAGTGGCGGGGAACAAGCATTCCCTCCTATAATTCGTAGAGCACAAGGGGGCGTATCCCAGAAGGACGAGGAAATATCATTTTGTTCTCATAACTCGTAGGGCACTCAAAGATGTGTCCCGAAGGACCCGGAGAGCAGCATTCTAAACACATTGGGCATTTGGACGTGTACGTGGAATGGCCCGGGAAGCAGACTTTTATACTCCTAATGCATAGGGCACTCAGGGATGTATCTCGAGGAGCACAGGTAGCAGCATTCCATCCTCATAATTTGTAGGGCACTCGAGTGCGTATCCCTTGAAGCCCAAGAAGCAGCGTTCTGTCCTGATAATACTTAGGGCCATAGGGGGAGTGTCCTGAAAGGCCCGGAAAGCATCACTCCATGCTCATAATTCGAAGGGCACTTTGGGGTGTATCCTGAGGTACCAGGGAAGCAGAATTCCCTCTTTGAATTCGTAGATCACTAGGGAACGGATGCCGAGGGGATGTGAAACAGCATTGTGTTCTCATAATTCCTAGGGCACTCGGAGGCCTTTCCCGATGGTCCCAGGAAGCAACCTTGTGACCTCATTATTCGTAGGGCAATTGCGGGGGTTATCTGGAGGAGTCTGGGAAGCAGCATTTTGTCCTTAATCTTTGGAGGTCACTCGGGAACGTATCACATGAAGCCCAGGAAGCAGTAATCGGTCCTCATAATTCGAAGGGCACTTACAGGAGTATCCAGTTTGGCCCGTATAGCACCATTCAGCCCTCATAATTGGTAGGGCACTTGAGAGTGTATCCTGAGAAGCACGGGAAGCAACATTCCGATCTCATAATTGTTATGGCATTTCAGAACATATCCTGATGGGCCTGGGAAGCACCATTGCATCTTCATAATTCCTAGGGTACTCGTGGGCATATCCCAGAATTCCTGAAGCAGATTTCTGTTCTCATAACATGTAGGGCACTCTTGGACATATCCCAAGGGGCCCAGGATGCAGCCTATTATTCTCCTAATGCATATGGCCATCGGGGCCCTCTTCGGAGAGGCCTGGGAACCAGCATTCCATCCTCATAATTGGGAGGGCATTGAAGGACATATCTTGATGCACCTGGGAAGCAGCATTGCATCCCCATAAGTCATAGGACACTGGGGCATATTCTAAGGGGTTTCGATGCAGAATTCCATCCTCATAACTCATAGGGCACTCTTGGATATATCCGCAGGGCCCCGGGAATCAGCATTCTGTTCTCATAATTCATAGAGCCATGGACTGCGCTTACCCATAACCCTGGAAAGCCCCATTCTGTTCTCATAACACCTAGGGCACACGGGGACATATTTCCAAAACCCTGGGAAGCAAAATTCCATCCTTATAATTCATAGAGCACTTGTAGGTGAGTCTCGAGTAGCTCAAGAAGCAGCATTCCATCCTCATAATTTCTAAAACACTCGTGGACATATCCCTAGGGTCTCACGAAGCAGCATTCTTTGGTGATAATTCATAGCGCCATGGGGGGCAGATCCCAAAGAGCTTGGGAAGCAGCATTCTGTCCTCATCATTCATAGGACACAAAGGTGTGTATTTCCAGAAGGCGGGAAAGCAGCATTCCATCCTCATAATTCAATGGGCACTCAGGGGCCTGTCCCGACGGGTCCAAAAAGCAACATTCTGTCCTAATCATTCATAGGCCCATAGGGAGAGTGTCCCTTGTGGCCCTGGAAGCAGCATTCCATCCTCATCATTAGTGGAACACTCGAGGCTGTATCCCGAGGGGACCAGGGAGCAGCATTTGCCCCTCTTAATACGTAGGGAACTTGGGGGCATTTCTCTAGTGGCCCGAGAAGCTGCATTCCATCCTCAAATAAACTAGAGTCATGGGCGGAGTATGCCGAGTGGGCTGGGAAGCAGCATTCCATCCTGATAATTCGTAGAATATGGGGCCGTATTCCCAGGTTCCGGGAAGCAGGATTCCTTCCTCATAAATGCTAGGACACTTCGAGGCATATTCCTGGAAACCCAGAAAGCAGTATTCCTTCCTCATAAATCATACGGCCATGGGGAGAGTATCCCGAGTGGCCTGGAGTGCAGTATTCTGTCCTCAAATTTCGTAGAGTAAAGGAAGCCTTCTCCTGAGGGTCCCGTAAAGAATCATTCCACCCTCATCATTATGAGGACCAAGGAGTGTTTATCCCAACAATTCCAGGAAACAGCATTCAGTCCTCATCATTTGTAGATTCATGGGTGGTGTGGCCTGTGCAGCCAAAGAAGGAGTATTCTATCCTGCTATATCAGAGGGTCAAGAAAGGCTTATCATGAGGGGTTTGGGAAGCAGCATTCTGTCCACATATTGCCTTGGGCACTCGTCTGGGAATTCCGAAATGCCGGGGAAGCAGCATTACGTCCTCATACTTCAAAGTGCATTTGGAGTGTATCACGAGTGGCGGGAAACAAGCATTCCCTCCTATAATTCGTAGAGCACAAGGGGCGTATCCCGGGAGTACGGGGAAATATGATTTTGTTCTCATAACTCGTAGGGCACTCGGAGATGTGTCCCAAAGGACTCGGATAGCAACATTCTGACCTCATAGTTCATAGGGCATTTGGACGTGTATTTGGAATGGCCCAGGAAGCAGACCTTAATCCTCCTAATGCATAGGGCACTCAGGGATGTATCCCTAGGATCACAGGGAGCAGCATTCCATCCTCATAATTTGTAGGGCACTCGAGGGCGTATCCCAAGAAGCCCGAAAGCAACGTTCCATCCTGAATATACTTAGGGCCACAGGGGAAGTGTCCTGAGAGGCCCGGAAAGCATCATTCCATCCTCATAATTCGAAGGATACTTTGGGGTGTATCCTGAGGGACCGGGGAAGATGGACTCCCTCTTTGAATTCGTAGATCACTAGTGTCCGGACGTCGAGGGGATGGGAAACAGCACTGTTTTCTCATAATTTATAGGGCACCCGGAGGCCTTTCCGGATGGTCCCAGGAAGCAACCTTGTGATCTCATAATTCGTAGGGCACTAGGGTTTTATCTGGAGGGGCCCGAGAAGCAGCATTTCGTCCTTAATCCTTGGAGGTCACTCGGGAACGTATCGAATGAAGCCCAGGAAGCAGTAATCTGTCCTCATAATTCCAAGGGCACTCCAGAAGTATTCAGTTTGGCCCGTATCGCAGCATTCAGCATTCATAATTGGTAGGGCACTCGAGGGTGTATCCTGAGAAGCACGGGAAGCAACATTCCGATCTCAAAATTGGGATGCCATTTGAGAACATATCCTCATGGGCCCCGGAATCAGCATTGCCTCCTCATAAGACGTAAGGCACTGGGGGGCATATCCCTAGGTTTCTGAAGCAGAATTCTGTTCTCATAACACGTAGGGCACTCTTGGACCTATCCCAAGAAGCCCCTGAAGAAGCCTATTATCCTCCTAATGTATAGGGCTGTTGGGGCCCTATTTTGAGAGGCCTGGGAATCAGCATTCCATCCTTATAATCGGGAGGGCATTGGCGGACATATCTTGCTGTGACCGGGAAGCAGCATTGCGTCCTCATAAGTCGTAAGGCACTCGAGGGCATATTCCGAGGGGCCCCGGAAGCAGTCTATTATCTTCGTAATGCATAGAGCCGTCGGGGCCCTATTCCGAGAGCCCTGGGAATCAGCATTCAATCCTCATAATCAGGAAGGCATGGGAGGACATATCTTGATGCACCGGGGAAGCAGCATTTCATCCTCATAACTCGTAGGGCACTCGGGGGCATATACCAAGGGGTTTCGATGCCGAATTCGATACTCATAACTCATAGGGCACTCTTGGACACATCCGGAGGGCCCCAGGAATCAGCATTCTGTTGTCATAATTCATAGAGCCATGGAGTGCATTTCCTCAGGGCCTTGGAAAGCAGCATTCTGTTCTCATAACACGTAGGGCACTTGGGGACATATTTCGAGAATCATGGAAAGCAAAATTCCGTCTTGATAATTCATAGGGCACTTGTAGGTGAGTCACGAGGAGCGCAAGAAGCAGCATTCCATCCTCCTAATTCCTAGGACACTCACGGACATGTCCCGAGGGTCTGGGGAAGCAGCATTCCTTCCTGATAATTCACAGCGCCATGGAGGGCATTTTCCTAAGGGCCCAGGAAGCAGCATTCTGTCCTCATAATTCATAGGACACACGAGTGTGTATTCCCAGAAGCCGGGAAAGCAGCATTCCAGCCTCATAATTCATAGGGCACACAGGGGCCTGTCCCGACGGGCCCGAAAAACAGCATTCTGTCCTAATCATTCATAGGCCCATAGGCAGAGTGTCCCTAGTTGCCCTAGAAACAGCATTCCACCCTCATCATTAGTGGAACACTCAAGGCTGTATCCCGAGGGGACCAGGAGCAGCATTTGCCCTTCTTAATACCTAGGGAAATTTGGGGCATTTCCCTAGCTGCCCGAGAAGCTGCATTCCATCCTCAAATATCCTAGGGTCATGGGCGGAAAATGCCGAGTGTGCCGGGAAGCAGCATTCCATCCTGATAATTCGCACAATATGGGGCCATATTCCCAATGTGTGGGAAGCAGGCTTCCTTCCTATAAATGCTAGGGCACATTGGGGCATAATCCTAGAAGCTCAGGAAGCAGTATTCCTTCTCCTAAATAATATGGCCATGGGGAGAGTATCCCGAGAGGCCTGGAGTGCAGTATTCTGTCCTCAAAATTCGGAGAGTAAAGGGGGCCTTCTCCTGAGGGTCCCGGATTGAATCATTCCACCCTCATAATTCAAAGGACCGTGGAGTGTTTATCCCGACAATTCAGTTCTCATCATTTGTAGATTCATGGGTGGTGTTGTCTGTGCAGCCGAAGAAGTAGTATTCTATCCTTCTATATCATAGGGTCAAGATGGGCTTATCATGAGGGGTCCGGGAAGCAGCATTCCGTCCACATATACCGTTGGGCACTCGTCTCGGAATCCCAAAGGGCCGGCGAAGCAGCATTACGTCGTCATAATTCAAAGTGCACTGAGAGTGTATCACCAGTGGCGGGGAACAAGCATTCCCTCCTATAATTCGTAGAGCACAAGGGGGTGTATCCCGGAAGGTTGAGGAAATATCATTTTGTTCTCATAACTCGTACGGCACTCGGAGTTATGTCTCGAAGGACCCGGAGAGCAGCATTCTGACCTCATAGTTCATAGTGCATTTGGACGTGTATTTTGAATGGCCCGATTAGCAGACTTTTATCCTCCTAATGCATAGGGCACTTAGGGATGTATCCCGAGGAGCACAGGGAGCAGCATTCCATCCTCATAATTTGTAGGGCCCTCGAGGGCGTATCCCAAGAAGCTCGAGCAGCAGCGTTCCGTTCTAATAATACTTAGGGCCACATGGCAAGTGTCCTGAGAGGCCCGGAAGCAGCATTTCATCCTGATAATTCGTAGAATATGGGGCGGTATTCCCAGGGTCTTGGAAGCAGGCTTCCTTCCTCATAAATGCTAGGCCACTTTGGAGCATATTCCTAGAAGCCCAGGAAGGATTATTCCTTCCTCATAAATCCTAGAGCCATGGGGAGAGTATCCCGAATGGTCTGGAGCGCAGTATTCTGTCCTCAAAATTCGTAGAGTAAAGGGGGCCTTCTCCTGAGGATCCCGAAAAGAATCATTCCAGCTTCATAATTCAAAGGACCAAGGAGTGTTTATCCCGACAATTCCGGGAAGCAGCATTCAGACCTCATAATTTGAGATTCATGGGTGCTGTTGCCTGTGCGGCCGAAGAAGCAGTATTCTATCATCCTATATGATAGGGTCAAGAAAGGCTTATCCTGAGGTGTCCGGGAAGGAGCATTCTGTCCACATATTGCGTTGAGCACTCGTCGGGAAATCCCGAAGTGCTCGGGAAGCAGCATTACGTCCTCATAATTCAAAGTGCATTGGGAGTGTATCACTAGTGCCAGGGAAGAAGCATTCCCTCCTATAATTCATAGAGCACAAGGGGACGTATTTCGGAAGAACGACGAAATATCATTTTGTTCTCATAACTCGTAGGACACTCAGAAATGTGTCCCGGAGGACCTGGAGAGCAGCATTCTGAACTCATAGTTCATTGGGCATTTGGAGGTGTATTTTGAAGTGCCCGGGAAGCAGACTTTTATCCTCCTAATGCCTAGGGCACTCAGGGATATATCCGGAGGAGTACAGGGAGCAGCATTCCATCCTCATAATTCGAAGGGCACTTTGGTTTGTATCCTGAGGGACCCGGGAAGCAGCATTCCCTCTTTGAATTCATAGATGACTAGGGAACGGACGCCAAGGGGATGGGAAACAGTATTGTGTTTTCATAATTCGTAGGGCACTTGGAGGCCTTTCCCGATGTTCCCAGGAAGCAACATAGAGACCTCATAATTCGTAGGGCACTGGGGGAGGGTGTTTTCTGGAGCGGCCCGGGAAGCTGCCTTTTGTACTTAATACTTGGAGGTCACTCAGGAACGTATCGCATGCAGCCCAGGAAGCAGCAATCCGTCCTCATAATTCCAAGGGCACTGACAGAAGTATCCATTTTGGCCCGTTTAGCAGCATTCAGCTCTCATAATTGTTAGGGCATTAGAGGGTGTATCCTGAGAAGCACAGGAAGCAACATTCCGATCTCATAATTGAGATGGCCTTCCAGAACATATCCTGATGGGCGCGGGAAGCAGCATTGCATCCTCATAAGTCGTAGGTCACTCGGGGCCATATCCCGAGGTTCTTGAATCAGAATTCTGTTCTCATAACAGGTAGGGCACTCTTGGACATATCCCAAGGGGCCCCTGAAGCAGCGTATTATCCTCCTACTGCATAGGGCCGTCGGGGCCCTATTCTGAGAGACCTGAGAATTAGCATTCCATCCTCGTAATTTGGAGGACCTTGGAGTACATATCTTGAAGCATACAGGAAGCAGAATTGCATCCACATAAGTCGTAGGGCACTCGGGGGCATATCCCAAAGGATTTCAATGCAGAATTCCAGCTTCATAACTCATAGGGCACTCTTGGACATATCTGGAGGGCTACGGGAATCAGCATTCTGTTCTCATAATTCATAGAGCCATGGAGTGCATTTCCCCAGGGCCCTGGAGAGCAGCATTCTGTTCTCATAACACGTAGGGCACTCGGGGACATATTTCAAGAAGCCTGGGAAGCAAAATTCCATCCTGATAATTCATAGGGCACTTGTAGGTGACTCTCAAGGAGCCTAAGAAACTACATTCCATCCTAATAATTCCTAGGACACTCACGGATATATCCCGAGGGTCTCAGGAAGCAACTTTCTTTCCTGATAATTCATAGTGCCATGGGGGGCATTTCCCTAATGGCCCAGAAAGAAGCATTCTGTCCTCATAATTCATAGGACACATGAGTGTGTATTTCCAGAAGTCAGGAAAGCAGCATTCCATCCTCATAATACATAGGGCACTAAGGGGCCTGTCGCGACGGGCCCGAAAAGCTATATTCTGTCCTAATCATTCATAGGCCCATTGGAAGAGTATCCCTAGTGGCCCTGGAAGCAGCATTCCATCCTCATCATTAGTGGAACACTCGAGGCTGTATCCTGAGGGGACCAGGGAGCAGCATTTGCCCCTCTTAATATGTAGGATACTTGGGGGCATTTCCCTAGCGGCCCGAGAAGCTCCATTCGATCCTCAAATATCATAAGGTCATGGGAGGAGTATGCCGAGTGGGCCTGGAAACAGCATTCCATCCTGATAATTCGTCGATTATGGGGCTGTATTTTCAGGGTCCGGGAAGCAGTCATCCTTCCTCATAAATGCTAGGGCACTTCGGGGCATATTCTTAGAAGCCCAGGAAGCAGTATTTCTTCCTCATAAATCATAGGGTCATGAGGAGAGTATCCCGAGTGGCCTGGAGTGCACTATTCTGTACTCAATATTCATAAAGGGGGCCTTCTCCTGAGGGTCCCAGAAGAATCATTCCACCCTCATAATTCAAAGGTCCAAGGTGTGTTTATCCAGACAATTCCGTGAAACAACCTTCAGTCCTCATCATTGATAGAACCATGGGTGGTGTTGCCTGTGCAGTCGAAGAAGCAGTATTCTAACCTGCTATATCATAGGGTCAAGAAGGGCTTATCCTGAGGGGTCCGGGAAGCAGCATTCCATCCACATATTGCATTGGGCACTCCTCTGGAAATCTCGAAGGCCCCGGGAAGCAGTATTACATCCTCATAATTCAAAGTGCATTGGGAGTGTATTACGAGTGGCGGGGAACAAGCATTCCCTCCTCTAATTCGTAGAGCACAAGGGGGCATATCCCGGAAGGACGAGGAAGTATCATTTTGCTCTCATAACTCGAAGGGCACTCGGAGATGTGTCCCGAAGGACCCGGAGAGCAACATTCTGGCCTCATAGTTCATAGGGCATTTGGACATGTATATGGAATGGCCCGAGAAGCAGACTTTTATCCTCCTAATGCATAGGGCACTCAGGGATGTATCCCGAGGAGCACAGGGAGCAGCATTCCATCCTCATAATTTTTAGGGCACTCGAAGGCGTATCCCAAGAAGCCCAAGAAAAAGCGTTCCGTGCTAATAATACTTAGGGTCACAGCGGGAGTGTCCTGAGAGGCCCGGAAAGCATCATTCCATCCTCATAATTCGAAGGGCACTTTGGTGTCTATCCTGAGGGACCGGGGAAGCAGCACTCCCTCTTGGAATTCGTAGATCACTAGTGTACGGATGTCAAGGGGATGGGAAACAGCATTGTGTTCTCATAATTGGAAGGGCACTCGGACGCCTTTCCTGATGGTCCCAGGAATCAATCTTGTGATCTCATAATTCGTAGGGCACTGGGGGGGTTATCTGGAGGAGCCTGGGAAGCAGCATTTTGTACTTCTTCCTTGGAGGTCACTTGGGAATGTATCACATGAAGGCCAGGAAGAAGTAATTCGTCCTCATAATTCCAAGGGCACTTCCAGGAGTATCCAGTTTGGCCAGTATAGCAGCATTCAGCTCTCATAATTGGTTGGGAACTCGAGGGTGTATCCTGAAAAGCACGAGAGGCATCATTCCGATCTCATAATTGGGATGGTGTTCGAGAACATATCCTCTTGGGCCTGGGAAGCAGCATTGCGTTCTCATAAGACGTAGGGCAATGGGGGGCATATCCCGAGGTTCCTGAAGTAGAATTCTGTTCTCATAACATGAAGGGCACCCTTGGACATATCCCAACTGGCCCGTGAGCAGCCTATTATCCTCCTAATGCATAGGGCCATCGGGGCCCTATTCCGAGAGGCCTGGGAATCAGCATTCCACCCTCATAATCGGGAGGGCTTTGGAGGACATATCTTGATGCACCGGGGAAGCAGCATTGCATCCTAATAACTCGTAGGGCTTTCGGGGGCATATCCCAAGGGGTTCGATGCCGAATTCCAAACTCATAACTCATAGGGCACACTTGGACATATCTGGAGGGCCCCGGGAATCAGCATTCTTTTCTCATAATTCATAGAGCCATGGAGTGCGTTTCCCTAGGGCCCTGGAATGCAGCATTCTGTTCTCATAACACGTAGGGCACTCGGGGACATATTTCGAGAAGCCTGGGAATCAAAATTCCGTCCTTATAATTCATACAGCTCTTGTAGGTGAGTTTCGAGGAGCCCAAGAAGCAACATTCCATCCTCATATTTCCGAGGACACTCGCAGACATATCCCGAGGGTTTCGGGAAGCAGCATTCTTACCTGATAATTCATAGCGCCATGGGGGGCATTTCCCTAAGGGCCCAGGAAGCAGCATTCTGTCCTCATAATTCATAGGGCGCTCAGGGGCCTGTCCCGATGGGCCCGAAAAGCAGCATTCTATCCTAATCATTCATAGGCCCATAGGGAGAGTATCCCTAGTGGCCCTGGAAGCAGCATTCCATCCTCATCATTAGTGGAACACTCGAGGGTGTATCCCGAGGGGACCAGGGAGCAGCATTTGCCCCTCTTAATATGTAGGGAACTTGGGGGCATTTCCCTAGCGGCCGGAGAAGATGCATTTCATCATCAAATATCCTAGGGTCATGGACGGAGTATGCCGAGTGGGCCGGGAAGCATCATTCCATCCTGATAATTCGTAGAATATGGGGCCGTATTCCCAGTGTCCGGGAAGCAGGCTTCCTTCCTCATAAATGCTAGGGCAGTTCGGGGCATATTCCTAGAAGCCCAGGAAGCAGTATTCCTTCCTCATAAATCATAGGGCCATAGGGAGAGTATCCCGAGTGGCCTGGAGGGCAGTATTCTGTCCTCAAAATTCATAGAGTAAAGGGGGCCTTCTCCTGAGGGTCAGGGAAAGAATCATTCCACCCTCATAATTCAAAGGACCGTGGAGTGTTTATCCCGACAATTCCGGGAAGCAGTATTCAGTCCTCATAATTGGTAGATTCATGGGTGGTGTTGCCTGTGTGGCCGAAGAAACAGTATTCTATCCTCCTATATCATAGGGTCAAGAAGGGCTTTTCCTGAGGGTTCGGGGAAGCAGCATTGCGTCCACATATTGCGTTGGGCACTCGTCTGGGAATCCTGAAGGGCCCGGGAAGCAGCATTACGTCCTCATATTCAAAGTGCATTGGGAGTGTATCACGAGTGCCGGGGAAGAAGCATTCCCTCCTATAATTCGTAGAGCACAAGGGGGCGTATCCCGGAAGGACGAGGAAATATCATTTTGTTCTCAAAACTTGTAGGGCACTCGGAGATGTGTCCCGAAGGACCCGGAGAGCAGCATTCTGACTTCATAGTACATAGGGTATTTGGAGGTGTATTTTGAAGGGCCCGGGAAGCAGACTTTTATCCTTCTAATGCCTAGGGCACTCAGGGATGTATCCCGAGGAGCACAAGGAGCAGCATTCCATCCTCATAATTTGTAGGGCCCTGGAGGGCGTATCCCAAGAAGCCCCAGAAGCAGCGTTCCATCCTAATAATACTTAGGGCCATAGGGGGAGTGTTCTGAGAGGCCCAGAAAGCATCATTCCATCCTCATAATTCGAAGGGCACTTTGGGGTGTATCCTGAGGGACCGGGGAAGCAGCATTCCCTCTTTGAATTCGTAGATCACTAGGGAACGGACGCCGAGGGGATGGGAAACAGCATTGTGTTCTCATAATTCGTAGGGCACACGGAGGCCTTTCCCGATAGTCCCAGGAAGCAACATTGTGACCTCATAATTCGTAGGGCACTGGGGGGGTTATCTGGAGGGGCCCGGGAAGCAGCATTTTGTCCTTAATACTTGGAGGTCACTCGGGAACGTATCGCATGAAGCCCAGGAAGCAGTAATCCGTCCTCATAATTCCAAGGGCACTTCCAGGAGTATCCAGTTTGGCCCGTATAGCAGCATTCAGCCCTCATAATTGGTAGGGCACTCGAGGGTGTATCCTGAGAAGCACGGGAAGCAACATTCCGATCTCATAATTGGGATGGCATTCGAGAACATATCCCGATGGGCCCAGGAAGCAGCATTGCGTCCTCATAAGTCCTAGGGCACTCGGGGGCATATCCCGTGGTTCCTGAAGCAGAATTCTGTTCTCATAACACGTAGGGCACTCTTGGACATATGCCAAGGGTCCCCGGAAGCAGCCCGTTATCCTCCTAATGCATAGGGCGGTTGGGGCCCTATTCCGAGAGGCCTGGGAATCAGCATTCGATCCTCATATTTGGGAAGGCATTGGAGGACATATCTTGATGCGCCCGGGAAGCAGCATTGCATCCTCATATGTCGTAGGGCACTCGGGGGCATATCCCAAGGGGTTTCGATGCAGAATTTCGTCCTCATAACTCATAGGGCACTCTTGGACATATCCGGAGGGCCCCGGGAATCAGCATTCTGTTCTCATAATTCATAGAGCCATGGAGTGCGTTTCCCCAGGGCCCTGGAAAGCAGCATTCTGTTCTCATAACATGTAGGGCACTCAGGGACATATTTTGAGAAGCCTGGGAAGCAAAATTGATCCTGATAATTCATAGGGCACTTGGAGGTGAGTTTTGAGGAGCCTAACAAGCAGCATTCCATCCTTATAATTCCTAGGACACTCGGGGACATAGCCCGAGGGTCTCGGGAAGCAGCATTCTTTCCTGATAATTCATAGCACCATGGGAGGAATTTCCCAAAGGGCCCGGGAAGCAGCATTCTCTCTTCATAATTCATAGGGGACACGGGTGTGTATTCCCAGAAGCCGGGAAAGCAGCATTCCATCCTCATAATTCATAGGGCACTCAGGGGACTATCCCGACGGGCATTCTGTCCTAATCATTCATAGGCCCATAGGGAGAGTACCCTAGTGCCCTGAAAGCAGCATTCCATCCTCATAATTAGTGGAACACTCGAGGCTGTATCCTGAGGGGGCCAAGGAGCAGCATTTGCCCCTCTTAATACGTAGGGAACTTGCGGGCATTTCCTAGCGGCCCGAGAAGCAGCATTCTATCCTCAAAAATGCTAGGATCATGGGCGGAGTATGCCGAGTGGGCCGGGAAGCAGCATTCCATCCTGATAATTCTTAGAATATGGGGCCGTATTCCCAGTGTCCAAGAAGCAGGTTTCCTTCCTCATAAATGCTAGGGCACTTTGGGGCATATTCCTAGAAGCCCAGGAATCAGTATTCCTTCCTCATAAATCATAGCGCCGTGGGGAGAGTATCCCGAGTGGCCTGGAGCGCAGTATTCTGTCCTAAAAATTCGTAGAGTAAAGGGGGCCTTCTCCTGAGGTTCCCGGAAAGAATCATTCCACCCTCATAATTCAAAGGACCATGGAGTATTTATCCCGACCATTCCGGGAAGCAGCATTCAGTCCTCATAATCTGTAGATTCATGAGTGTTGTTGCCTGTGCGGCCGAAGCAGCAGTATTCTATCCTCCTATATCATAGGGTCAAGAAGGGCTTATCCTTAGGGTTCCGGGAAGCAGCATTGCGTCCACATATTGCGTTGGGCACTCGTCTGGGAATCCTGAAGGGCCCGGGAAGCAGCATTACATCCTCATAATTCAAAGTTCATTGGGAGTGTATCACGAGTGCCGGAGAAGAAGCATTCCCTCATATAATTTGTAGAGCACAAGGGGCCGTATCCCAGAAGGATGAGGAAATATCATTTTGTTCTCATAACTCGTAGGGCACTCAGAGATGTGTCCCGATTGACCCGGAGAGCAGCATTCTGACCTCATAGTTCATAGGGCATTTGGAGGTGTATTTTGAAGGGCCCGGGAAGCAGACTTTTATCCTCCTAATGCCTAGGGCACTCAGGGATGTATCCCGAGGAGCACAGGGAGCAGCATTCCATCCTCATAATTTGTAGGGCCATCCAGGGCGTAACCCAAGAAGCCCGAGAAGCAGCGTGCCGTCCTAATAATACTTAGGGCCATAGGAGGAGTGTCCTAGGGCAAGAAAGCAGCATTCCATTCTTATAATTCGAAGGGCACTTTGGGGTGTATCCTGAGGGACCGGGGAAGCAGCATTCCTTCTTTGAATTCATAGATCTCTCGGGAACGGACGCTGAGAGGATGGGAAACAACATTGTGTTCTCATAATTCGTAGGGCACTTGGAGGCCTTTCCCGATGGTCCCAGGAAGCAACCTTGTGACCTCATAATTCGTAGGGCACTCGGGGGGTTATCTGGAGGGGCAAAGGAAGCAGCATTTTGTCCTTAATACTTGGAGGTCACTCTGGAAAGTATCGCATGAAGCCCAGGAAGCAGTAATCCGTCCTGATAATTCAAAGGGCACTTCAAAGAGTATCCAGTTTGGCCCGTATAGCAGCTTTCAGCCCTCATAATTGGTAGGGCACTCGAGGTTGTATCCTGAGAAGCACGGGAAGCCACATTCCGATCTCATAATTGGGATGGCCTTCGAGAACATATCTTGATGGGCCCGGGAAGCAGCATTGCATCCTCATAAGTCGTAGGGCTCTCGGGGGCATATCTCAAGGGGTTTTGATGCAGAATTCCGTCCTCAAAACTCATAGGGCACTCTTGGACATATCCAGAGGGCCCTGGGAATCAGCATTCTGTTCTCATAATTCATAGAGCCATGAAGTGCGTTTCCCCAGGGCCCTAAAAAGCAGCATTCTGTTCTCATAACACCTATGGCACTCGAGGACATATTTCGAGAACACTGGGAAGCAAAATTCCATCCTGATAATTCATAGGGCACTTGTAGGTGAGTCTCTAGGAGCCCAAGAAGCAGCATTCCATCCTCATAATTCCTAGGACACTCGGGGACATATCCCGAGGGTCTCGGGAAGCAGCATTCTTTCCTGATAATTCATAGCGCCATGGAGGGCATTTCCCAAAGGGCCCGGGAAGCAGCATTCTGTCCTCATAATTCATAGGGCACACGGGCGTGTATTCTGAGAGGCCGGAAAAGCAGCATTCCATTCTCACAATTCCTAGGACACTCGGGGACATATTCCGAGGGTCTCCGGAAGAAGCATTCTTTCCTGATAATTAATGGTGCCATGGGGGGCATTTCCCAATGTGTCCGGGAAGCAGCATTCTGTCCTCATAATTCATAGGGCACACGGGTGTGTATTCCCAGAAGCCGGGAAAGCAGCATTCCATCCTCATAATTCATAGGGCACTCTGGGGCCTATCCCGACGGGCCCGAAAAGCAGCATACTGTCCTAATGATTCATAGGCCCATAGCGAGAGTATCGCTAGTGGCCCTGGAAGCGGCATTCCATCCTCATAAATAGTGGAACACTCGAGGCTGTATCCCGATGGGACGAGGGAGCAGCATTTTCCCCTCTTAATACGTAGGAAACTTCGGGGCATTTCCCTAGCGGCCCGAGAAGCAGCATTCCATCCTCAAAAATCCTAGGGTCATGGGCGGAGTATGCCAAGTGGGCCGGGAAGCAGCATTCAATCCTCATAATTCGTAGAATATGGGGCCGTATTCCGTGTCCGGGAAGCAGGCTTCCTTCCTCATAAATGCTAGGGCACTTTGGGGCATATTCCTAGAAGCCCAGGAAGCAATATTTCTTCCTCATAAATTATAAGGCCATGGGGAGAGTATCCCGAGTGGCCTGGAGTGCAGTATTCTGTCCTCAAAATTCGTAAATAAAGGGGGCCTTCTCCTGAGAGTCCCGGAAAGAATCATTCCAGCCTCATAATTCAAAGGACCATGGAGTGTTTATCCCGACAATTCCGGGAAGCAGCATTCAGTCCTCATAATTTGTAGATTCATGGGTGGTGTTGCCTGTGCGGCCGAAGAAGCAGTATTCTATCCTCCTATACCATAGGGTCAAGAAGGGCTTATCCTTAGGGGTCCGGGAAGCAGCATTCTGTCCACATATTGTGTTGGGCACTCGTCTGGGAATCCCGAAGGGCCCGGGAAGAAGCATTACGTCCTCATAATTCAAAGTGCATTGGGAGTGTATCACGAGTGCCGGGGAAGAAGCATTCCCTCCTATAATTCGTAGAGCACAAGGGGGCGTATCCCGGAAGGACGAGGAAATATCATTTTGTTCTCAAAACTTGTAGGGCACTCGGAGATGTGTCCCGAAGGACCCGGAGAGCAGCATTCTGACTTCATAGTACATAGGGTATTTGGAGGTGTATTTTGAAGGGCCCGGGAAGCAGACTTTTATCCTTCTAATGCCTAGGGCACTCAGGGATGTATCCCGAGGAGCACAAGGAGCAGCATTCCATCCTCATAATTTGTAGGGCCCTGGAGGGCGTATCCCAAGAAGCCCCAGAAGCAGCGTTCCATCCTAATAATACTTAGGGCCATAGGGGGAGTGTTCTGAGAGGCCCAGAAAGCATCATTCCATCCTCATAATTCGAAGGGCACTTTGGGGTGTATCCTGAGGGACCGGGGAAGCAGCATTCCCTCTTTGAATTCGTAGATCACTAGGGAACGGACGCCGAGGGGATGGGAAACAGCATTGTGTTCTCATAATTCGTAGGGCACTCGGAGGCCTTTCCCGATGGTCCCAGGAAGCAACATTGTGACCTCATAATTCGTAGGGCACTGGGGGGGTTATCTGGAGGGGCCCGGGAAGCAGCATTTTGTCCTTAATACTTGGAGGTCACTCGGGAACGTATCGCATGAAGCCCAGGAAGCAGTAATCCGTCCTCATAATTCGAAGGGCACTTCCAGGAGTATCCAGTTTGGCCCGTATAGCAGCATTCAGCCCTCATAATTGGTAGGGCACTCGAGGGTGTATCCTGAGAAGCACGGGAAGCAACATTCCGATCTCATAATTGGGATGGCATTCGAGAACATATCCTGATGGGCCCGGGAAGCAGCATTGCATCCTCATAAGTCGTAGGGCACTCGGGGGCATATCCCAAGGGGTTTCGATGCAGAATTCCGTCCTCATAACTCATAGGGCACTCTTGGACATATCCGGAGGGCCCCGGGAATCAGCATTCTGTTCTCATAATTCATAGAGCCATGGAGTGCGTTTCCCCAGGGCCCTGGAAAGCAGCATTCTGTTCTCATAACACGTAGGGCACTCGGGGACATATTTCGAGAAGCCTGGGAAGCAAAATTCCATCCTGATAATTCATAGGGCACTTGTAGGTGAGTCTCTAGGAGCCCAAGAAGCAGCATTCCATCCTCATAATTCCTAGGACACTCGGGGACATATCCCGAGGGTCTCGGGAAGCAGCATTCTTTCCTGATAATTCATAGCGCCATGGAGGGCATTTCCCAAAGGGCCCGGGAAGCAGCATTCTGTCCTCATAATTCATAGGGCACACGGGTGTGTATTCCCAGAAGCCGGGAAAGCAGCATTCCATCCTCATAATTCATAGGGCACTCTGGGGCCTATCCCGACGGGCCCGAAAAGCAGCATACTGTCCTAATGATTCATAGGCCCATAGCGAGAGTATCGCTAGTGGCCCTGGAAGCGGCATTCCATCCTCATAAATAGTGGAACACTCGAGGCTGTATCCCGATGGGACGAGGGAGCAGCATTTGCCCCTCTTAATACGTAGGAAACTTGGGGGCATTTCCCTAGCGGCCCGAGAAGCAGCATTCCATCCTCAAAAATCCTAGGGTCATGGGCGGAGTATGCCGAGTGGGCCGGGAAGCAGCATTCCATCCTGATAATTCGTAGAATATGGGGCCGTATTCCCAGTGTCCGGGAAGCAGGCTTCCTTCCTCATAAATGCTAGGGCACTTCGGGGCATATTCCTAGAAGCCCAGGAAGCAGTATTCCTTCCTCATAAATCATAGGGCCATGGGGAGAGTATCCTGAGTGGCCTGGAGCGCAGTATTCTGTCTTCAAAATTCGTAGAGTAAAGGGGGCCTTCTCCTGAGGGTCCCGGAAAGAATCATTCCACCCTCATAATTCAAAGGACCATGGAGTGTTTATCCCGACAATTCCGGGAAGCAGCATTCAGTCCTCATAATTTGTAGATTCATGGGTGGTGTTGCCTGTGCGGCCGAAGAAGCAGTATTCTATCCTCCTATATCATAGGGTCAAGAAGGGCTTATCCTGAGGGGTCCGGGAAGCAGCATTCCATCCACATATTGCATTGGGCACTCCTCTGGAAATCTCGAAGGCCCCGGGAAGCAGTATTACATCCTCATAATTCAAAGTGCATTGGGAGTGTATTACGAGTGGCGGGGAACAAGCATTCCCTCCTCTAATTCGTAGAGCACAAGGGGGCATATCCCGGAAGGACGAGGAAGTATCATTTTGCTCTCATAACTCGAAGGGCACTCGGAGATGTGTCCCGAAGGACCCGGAGAGCAACATTCTGGCCTCATAGTTCATAGGGCATTTGGACATGTATATGGAATGGCCCGAGAAGCAGACTTTTATCCTCCTAATGCATAGGGCACTCAGGGATGTATCCCGAGGAGCACAGGGAGCAGCATTCCATCCTCATAATTTTTAGGGCACTCGAAGGCGTATCCCAAGAAGCCCAAGAAAAAGCGTTCCGTGCTAATAATACTTAGGGTCACAGCGGGAGTGTCCTGAGAGGCCCGGAAAGCATCATTCCATCCTCATAATTCGAAGGGCACTTTGGTGTCTATCCTGAGGGACCGGGGAAGCAGCACTCCCTCTTGGAATTCGTAGATCACTAGTGTACGGATGTCAAGGGGATGGGAAACAGCATTGTGTTCTCATAATTGGAAGGGCACTCGGACGCCTTTCCTGATGGTCCCAGGAATCAATCTTGTGATCTCATAATTCGTAGGGCACTGGGGGGGTTATCTGGAGGAGCCTGGGAAGCAGCATTTTGTACTTCTTCCTTGGAGGTCACTTGGGAATGTATCACATGAAGGCCAGGAAGAAGTAATTCGTCCTCATAATTCCAAGGGCACTTCCAGGAGTATCCAGTTTGGCCAGTATAGCAGCATTCAGCTCTCATAATTGGTTGGGAACTCGAGGGTGTATCCTGAAAAGCACGAGAGGCATCATTCCGATCTCATAATTGGGATGGTGTTCGAGAACATATCCTCTTGGGCCTGGGAAGCAGCATTGCGTTCTCATAAGACGTAGGGCAATGGGGGGCATATCCCGAGGTTCCTGAAGTAGAATTCTGTTCTCATAACATGAAGGGCACCCTTGGACATATCCCAACTGGCCCGTGAGCAGCCTATTATCCTCCTAATGCATAGGGCCATCGGGGCCCTATTCCGAGAGGCCTGGGAATCAGCATTCCACCCTCATAATCGGGAGGGCTTTGGAGGACATATCTTGATGCACCGGGGAAGCAGCATTGCATCCTAATAACTCGTAGGGCTTTCGGGGGCATATCCCAAGGGGTTCGATGCCGAATTCCAAACTCATAACTCATAGGGCACACTTGGACATATCTGGAGGGCCCCGGGAATCAGCATTCTTTTCTCATAATTCATAGAGCCATGGAGTGCGTTTCCCTAGGGCCCTGGAATGCAGCATTCTGTTCTCATAACACGTAGGGCACTCGGGGACATATTTCGAGAAGCCTGGGAATCAAAATTCCGTCCTTATAATTCATACAGCTCTTGTAGGTGAGTTTCGAGGAGCCCAAGAAGCAACATTCCATCCTCATATTTCCGAGGACACTCGCAGACATATCCCGAGGGTTTCGGGAAGCAGCATTCTTACCTGATAATTCATAGCGCCATGGGGGGCATTTCCCTAAGGGCCCAGGAAGCAGCATTCTGTCCTCATAATTCATAGGGCGCTCAGGGGCCTGTCCCGATGGGCCCGAAAAGCAGCATTCTATCCTAATCATTCATAGGCCCATAGGGAGAGTATCCCTAGTGGCCCTGGAAGCAGCATTCCATCCTCATCATTAGTGGAACACTCGAGGGTGTATCCCGAGGGGACCAGGGAGCAGCATTTGCCCCTCTTAATATGTAGGGAACTTGGGGGCATTTCCCTAGCGGCCGGAGAAGATGCATTTCATCATCAAATATCCTAGGGTCATGGACGGAGTATGCCGAGTGGGCCGGGAAGCATCATTCCATCCTGATAATTCGTAGAATATGGGGCCGTATTCCCAGTGTCCGGGAAGCAGGTTTCTTCCTCATAAATTCTAGGGCACTTAGGGGCATATTCCTAGAAGCCCAGGAAGCAGTATTCCTTCTTCATAAATAATAGGGCCATGGGGAGAGTATCCCGAGTGGCCTGGAGTACAGTATTCTGCCCTCAAATTTCCTAGAGTAAAAGGGGCCTTCACTTGACGGTCCCGGAAAGAATCATTCCACCCTCATTATTCAAAGGACCAAGAAGTGTTTATCCCGACAGTTCCGGGAAACAGCATTCAGACCTCATCATTTGTAGATTCATGGGTGGTGTTGTCTGTGCAGCCGAAGAAGCAGTATTCTATCCTGCTTTATCATATGGTCAAGAAGGGCTTATCCTGAAGGGTCCGGGAAGCAGCATTCCGTACACATATTGCGTTGGGCATGCGTCGGGGAATCCCAAAGGGACCGGGAAGCAGCATTACGTCCTCATAATTCAAAGTGCATTGGGAGTGTATCACGAGTGGCGGGAACAAGCATTCCCTCCTCTACTTCGTAGAGCACAAGGGGGCGTATCCCGGAAGGATGAGGAAATATCATTTTGTCCTCATAACTCCTAGGCCACTCGGAGATGTGTCCCGAAGGACCCAGAGAGCAGCATTCTGACCTCATAGTTCATAGGGCATTTGGACGTGTATTTGGAATGGCCCGGGAAGCAGACTTTTATCCTCCTAATGCATAGGGCGCTCAGGGATGTATTCCGAGGAGCACAGGGAGCATCATTCCATTCTCATAATTTGTAGGGTAATCGAGAGCGTATCCAAGAAGCCGGAGAAGCAGATTTCCGTCCTAATAATACTTAGAGCCACAGGGGGAGTGTCCTGAGTGACCCGGAAAGCATCATTCCATCTTCATAATTCGAAAGGCACTTTGGGGTGTATCCTGAGGGACCAGGGAAGCAGCACTCCTTCTTTGAATTCGTAGGTCACTAGTGTACGGACGTCGAGGGGATGGGAAACAGCATTGTGTTCTCATAATTCGTAGGGCACTCGGAGGACTTTCCCGATGGTCCCACGAAGCAACCTTGTGACCTCATAATTTGTAGGGCACTGGGGGATTATCTGGAGGGGCCCGGGAAGCAGCATTTTGTCCTTAATACTTGGAGGTCACTCGGGAATGCATTGCATGAAGCCCAGGAAGCAATAATCCTTCCTCATAATTCCAAAGGCACTTTCAGATTATCCAGTTTGGCCCGTATAGCAGCATTCAACCCTCATACTTGGTAGGGCACTCGAGGGTTTATCCTGAGAAGCACGGGAAGCAACATTTCTATCTCATAACTGGGATGGCATTTGAGAACGTATTCTCATGGGTCCAGAAAGCAGCATTGCGTCCTCATAAGACCTAAGGCACTGAGGGGTATATTCTGAGGTTCCTGAAGCAGAATTCTGTTCTCATAACACGTAGGGCACTTTTGGACATATCTCAAGTGGCCGCAGAAGCAGCCTATTATGCTCCTAATGCATAGGGCCGTCGGGGCCCTATTCCGAGAAGCCTGGGAATCAGCATTCCATCCTCATAATCTGGCGGGCATTAAAGGACATATCTTGATGTGCAGGGAAAGCAGCATTGCGTCCTCATATGTCGTTGAGCAGTCGGGGGCATATCCCAAGGGGCCCCTGAAGCAACCTATTATCCTCCTAATGCATAAGGCCATCGGGGCCCTATTCTGAGAGGCCTGAGAATCAGCATTCCATCCTCATAATCGGGAGGGATTTGAGGGACATATCTTGCTGTGCCCGGGAAGCAGCATTGTGTCCTCATAAGTCGTAGGGCACTCGGGGGCACATCCCGAGGGGCTCCGGAAGCAGTTTATTATCCTGCTAATGCATAAGGCCTGCGGGGACTATTTTCAAGAGGCCTGGAATCAGCATTTCCTCCTCAAAATTGGGAGGGCAATGGAGGACATATCTTGAGGCAACGTGGAAGCAGCATTGCATCCTCACAAATCGTAGGGCACTCGGGGGCATGTCCCAAGGGGTTTCGGTGCCGAATTCCATACTCGTATTTCATAGGGCACTCTTGGACATATCCTGAGGGCCCCGGGAATAAGCATTCTGTTCTCATAATTCATAGAGCCATGGAGTGCATTTCCCCAGGGCCCTGGAAAGCAGCATTCTGTTCTCATAACACGTAGGGCACTCGAGGACATATTTCGAGAAGCCTGGGAAGCAAAATTCCATCCTGATAATTTATAGGGCACTTGTAGGTGAGTCTCGAGGAGCCCAAGAAGCAGCATTCCATCCTCATCATTCCGAGGACACTAGCGGACATATCCTGAGGGTCTCGGGAAGCAGCATTCTTTCCTGATAATTAATAGCGCCATGGGAGGCATTTCCATAAAAGCCCAGGAAGCAGCATTCTGTCCTCATAATTCATAGGACACACCGGTGTGTATTTCCAGAAGCCGGGAAAAGAGCATTCCATCCTCATAATTCATAGGGCACTCAGGAGCCTCTCCTGATGGGCCCGAAAAGCAGCATTCTGTCCTAATCATTCATAGGTCCATAGGGTGAGTATCCCTAGTGGCCCTGGAGCAGCATTCCATCCTCATCATTAGTGGAACACTTTAGGATGTATTCCGAGGGGACCAGGGAGCAGCATTTGCCCCTCTTAATAGGTAGGGAACTTGGGAGCATTTCCCTAGCGGCTCAATAACCTGCATCCCATCCTCAAATATCCTAGGGTCATGAGCGGAGTATGCCGATGGGCCAGGAAGCAGCATTCCATTCAGATAATTCGTAGAATATGGGGCCGTATTCCCAGTATCCGGGAAGCAGGCTTCCTTCCCCATAAATGCTAGAGCACTTTGGGGCATATTCCTAGAAGCCCAGGAAGCAGTATTCCTTCCTCATAAATCCTAGGGCCATGGGGAGAAACCCGAGTGGCCTGGAGTGCAGTATTCTGTCCTCAAAATTCATAGAGGAAAGGGGGCCTTCTCCTGAGGGTCCCGGAAATAATCATTCCACCCTCATCATTCAAAGGACCAAGGAGTGTTTATCCCGACAATTCCGGGAAACAGCATTCAGTCCTCATCATTTGGAGATTCATGGGTGGTGTTGCCTGTGCAGCCGAAGAAGCAGTATTTTATCCTGCTATATCATAGGGTGAAGAAGAGCTTATCCTGAGGTGTCCGGGAAGTAGCATTCCGTCCACATATTGCGTTGGGCACTCGTCTGGGAATGCCGAAGGGCCCGGGAAACAGCAATATGTCCTCATAATTCAAAATCCATTGTGAGTGGATCATGAGTGGCGGGGAACAAGAATTCCCTCCTATAATTCGTAGACCACAAGGAGGCGTATCCCGGAAGGACGAGGAAATATCATTCTGTTCTCATAACTCCGAGGGCATTCGGAGATGTGTCCCAAAGGACCCAGAGAGCAGCATTCTGACCTCACAGTTCATAGGGCATTTAGACGTGTATTTGAAATGGTCCGGGAAGCAGACTTTTATCAATTCCCTCCTATAATTCGTAGACCACAAGGAGGCGTATCCCGGAAGGACGAGGAAATATCATTCTGTTCTCATAACTCCGAGGGCATTCGGAGATGTGTCCCAAAGGACCCAGAGAGCAGCATTCTGACCTCACAGTTCATAGGGCATTTAGACGTGTATTTGAAATGGTCCGGGAAGCAGACTTTTATCATCCTAATGCATAGGGCACTCAGGCATGTATCCCAAGGAGCACAGGGAGTAGCATTGCATCCTCATAATTCGTAGGGCACTCGGAGGCCTTTCCCGGTGGTCCCAAGAAGCAACCTTGTGACCTCATAATTCGTAGGACACTGGGGAGGTTATCTGGAGTGCCCCAGGAAGCAGCATCTTGTCCTTAATCCTTGGAGGTCACTCGGGAACGTATCGCATGAAGACCAGGTAGTACGAATCCGTCCTCATAATTCCAAGGGCACTTCCAGGAGTATTCAGTTTGGCCCGAATAGCAGCATTCAGCCCTCAAAATTGGTAGAGCACTCGAGGGTGTGTCCTGAGAAGCACGGGAAGCAACATTCCGATCTCATAATTCGGATGGCATTCGAGAACATATCCTCATGGGCCCGGGAAGCAGTATTGCGTCCTCATAAGACGTAGGGCACTGGGGGGCATATCCCAAAGTTCCTGAAACAGAAGTCTGTTCTCATAACACGTAGGGCACTCTTGGACATATACCAAGGGGTCCCCGGAGCAGCCTATTATCCTCCTAATGCATAGGGCAGTCGAGGCCCTATTCCGAGAGGCCTGGGAATCAGTATTCCATCCTCATAATCGGGAGGGCATTGGAGGACATATCTTGATGTGCCCGGGAAGCAACATTGCATCCTCATATGCCGTTGGGCACTCGGGGGCATATCCCGAGTTGCCCCGGAAGCAGCCTATTATCCTCCTTATGCATAAGGCCGTCGGGGCCCTATATCAAGGGAACTGTGAATCAGCATTCCATCCTCATACACCAGATGGCATTGGATGACATATCTTGATGTGCCCGGGAAGCAGCATTGCCTACTCATAACGCGTAGGGCACTCGGGGGCATATCCCAAGGGGTTTCGATGCCGAATTCCATACTCAGAACTCATAGGGCATTCTTGGACATATCCCGAGGGCCCCTGGAATCAGCATTCTGTTCTCATAATTCATAGAGCCATGGAGTGCATTTCCCCAGGGCCCTGGGAAGCTGTATTCTGTTCTCATAACACTTAGGGGACTCGGGGACATATTCGAGAAGCCTGGGAAGAAAAATTCCGTCCTGATAATTTATAGGGTACTGGTAGGTGAGACTCGAGGAGCCCAAGAAGTAACATTTCATCCTCATAATAACTAGGACACTCGCGGACATATCCCGAGGGTCTCGGGAAGCAGCAATCTTTCCTGATAATTCATAGCGCCATGGGGGGCATTTCCCTAAGGGCTCAGGAAGCAGCATTCTGTCCTCATAATTCATAGGACACACGGGTGTGGATTCCCAGAAGCCGGGAAAGCAGCATTACATCCTCATAATTCATAGGAAACTCAGGGGCCTGTCTTGATGTGCCCGAAAAGCAGCATTCTGTCCTAATCATTCATAGGCCCATAAGGACAGTATCCCTAGTGGCTTTGGAAACAGCATTCCATCCTCATCATTAGTGGAACACTCGAGGTTGTATCCCGAGGGCACCAGGGAGCAGCATTCGCCCCTCTTAATACGTAGGGAACATGTTGGCATTTCCCAGGCGGCCGAGAAGCTGCATTAAATCCTCAAATATACTAGGGTCATGGGCTGAGTATGCTGAGTGGGCCGGGAAGCAGCATTCCATTCTGATATTTCATAGAATATGGGGCCTTATTCTCAGTGTCCGGGAAGAAGGCTTCCTCATAAATGCTAGGGCACTTCGGGGCATACTCCTAGAAGCCCAGGAAGCAGTATTCCTTCCTCATAAATCCTAGGGCCATGGGAAGAGTATTCTGAGTGGCTTGGAGTGCAGTATTCTCTCCTCAAAATTCGTAGAGTAAAGGGGGCCTTCTCCTGAGGGTCCCGGAAAGAATCATTACACCCTCATCATTCAAAGGACCAAGGAGTGTTTATCCCGACAATTCCGGGAAACAGAATTCAGTCCTCATCATTTGTAGATTCATGGGTGGTGTTGCCTGCGCAGCCGAAGAAGCAGTATTCTATCTTGCTATATCATAGGGTCAAGAAGGGTTTATCCTGAGGGGTCCGGGAAGCAGCATTCCGTCCACATATTGCCTTGGGCACTCCTCTGGGAATCCCGAAGGTCCCGGAAGCAGCATTACATCCTCATAATTCAAAGTGCATTGGGAGTGTATCACGAGTGGCAGGGAACAAGCATTCCCTCCTATAATTCATAGAGCACAAGAGGGCGTATCTTGGAAGAATGAAGAAATATCATTTTGTTCTCATAACTCGCAGGGCACTTGGAGATGTGTCCTGAAGGACCCGGAAACCAGCATTCTGACCTGATAGTTCATAGGGAATTTGGACGTGTATTTGGAATGTCCCGGGAAGCAGACTTTAATCGTGCTAATGCATAGGGCACTCAGGGATGTATCCCGAGGAGCACAGGGAGCAGCATTCCATTCTCATAATTTGTAGGGCACTGGAGGGCGTATCCAAAGAAGCCCGAGAAGCAGCTTTCCGCCTAAAAATACTTAGGACCATACGGAGAGTGTCCTGAGAGGCCCAGAAAGCAGCATTCCATCCTTATAATTCGAAGGGCACTTTGGGGTGTATCCTGAGGGACCGGGGAAGCAGCATTCCTTCTTTGAATTCATAGATCTCTCGGGAACGGACGCTGAGAGGATGGGAAACAACATTGTGTTCTCATAATTCGTAGGGCACTTGGAGGCCTTTCCCGATGGTCCCAGGAAGCAACCTTGTGACCTCATAATTCGTAGGGCACTCGGGGGGTTATCTGGAGGGGCAAAGGAAGCAGCATTTTGTCCTTAATACTTGGAGGTCACTCTGGAAAGTATCGCATGAAGCCCAGGAAGCAGTAATCCGTCCTGATAATTCAAAGGGCACTTCAAAGAGTATCCAGTTTGGCCCGTATAGCAGCTTTCAGCCCTCATAATTGGTAGGGCACTCGAGGTTGTATCCTGAGAAGCACGGGAAGCCACATTCCGATCTCATAATTGGGATGGCCTTCGAGAACATATCTTGATGGGCCCGGGAAGCAGCATTGCATCCTCATAAGTCGTAGGGCTCTCGGGGGCATATCTCAAGGGGTTTTGATGCAGAATTCCGTCCTCAAAACTCATAGGGCACTCTTGGACATATCCAGAGGGCCCTGGGAATCAGCATTCTGTTCTCATAATTCATAGAGCCATGAAGTGCGTTTCCCCAGGGCCCTAAAAAGCAGCATTCTGTTCTCATAACACCTATGGCACTCGAGGACATATTTCGAGAACACTGGGAAGCAAAATTCCATCCTGATAATTCATAGGGCACTTGTAGGTGAGTCTCTAGGAGCCCAAGAAGCAGCATTCCATCCTCATAATTCCTAGGACACTCGGGGACATATCCCGAGGGTCTCGGGAAGCAGCATTCTTTCCTGATAATTCATAGCGCCATGGAGGGCATTTCCCAAAGGGCCCGGGAAGCAGCATTCTGTCCTCATAATTCATAGGGCACACGGGCGTGTATTCTGAGAGGCCGGAAAAGCAGCATTCCATTCTCACAATTCCTAGGACACTCGGGGACATATTCCGAGGGTCTCCGGAAGAAGCATTCTTTCCTGATAATTAATGGTGCCATGGGGGGCATTTCCCAATGTGTCCGGGAAGCAGCATTCTGTCCTCATAATTCATAGGGCACACGGGTGTGTATTCCCAGAAGCCGGGAAAGCAGCATTCCATCCTCATAATTCATAGGGCACTCTGGGGCCTATCCCGACGGGCCCGAAAAGCAGCATACTGTCCTAATGATTCATAGGCCCATAGCGAGAGTATCGCTAGTGGCCCTGGAAGCGGCATTCCATCCTCATAAATAGTGGAACACTCGAGGCTGTATCCCGATGGGACGAGGGAGCAGCATTTTCCCCTCTTAATACGTAGGAAACTTCGGGGCATTTCCCTAGCGGCCCGAGAAGCAGCATTCCATCCTCAAAAATCCTAGGGTCATGGGCGGAGTATGCCAAGTGGGCCGGGAAGCAGCATTCAATCCTCATAATTCGTAGAATATGGGGCCGTATTCCGTGTCCGGGAAGCAGGCTTCCTTCCTCATAAATGCTAGGGCACTTTGGGGCATATTCCTAGAAGCCCAGGAAGCAATATTTCTTCCTCATAAATTATAAGGCCATGGGGAGAGTATCCCGAGTGGCCTGGAGTGCAGTATTCTGTCCTCAAAATTCGTAAATAAAGGGGGCCTTCTCCTGAGAGTCCCGGAAAGAATCATTCCAGCCTCATAATTCAAAGGACCATGGAGTGTTTATCCCGACAATTCCGGGAAGCAGCATTCAGTCCTCATAATTTGTAGATTCATGGGTGGTGTTGCCTGTGCGGCCGAAGAAGCAGTATTCTATCCTCCTATACCATAGGGTCAAGAAGGGCTTATCCTTAGGGGTCCGGGAAGCAGCATTCTGTCCACATATTGTGTTGGGCACTCGTCTGGGAATCCCGAAGGGCCCGGGAAGAAGCATTACGTCCTCATAATTCAAAGTGCATTGGGAGTGTATCACGAGTGCCGGGGAAGAAGCATTCCCTCCTATAATTCGTAGAGCACAAGGGGGCGTATCCCGGAAGGACGAGGAAATATCATTTTGTTCTCATAACTCGTAGGGCACTCGGAGATGTGTCCCGAAGGACCCGGAGAGCAGCATTCTGACCTCATAGTTCATAGGGCATTTGGAGGTGTATTTTGAAGGGCCCGGGAAGCAGACTTTTATCCTCCTAATGCCTAGGGCACTCAGGGATGTATCCCGAGGAGCACAGGGAGCAGCATTCCATCCTCATAATTTGTAGGGCACTCGAGGGCGTATCCCAAGAAGCCCGAGAAGCAGCGTTCCATCCTAATAATACTTAGGGCCACAGGGGGAGTGTCCTGAGAGGCCCGGAAAGCATCATTCCATCCTCATAATTCGAAGGGCACTTTGGGGTGTATCCTGAGGGACCGGGGAAGCAGCACTCCCTCTTTGAATTTGTAGACCACTAGGGAACGGACGCCGATGAGATGGTAAACAACATTGTGTTCTCATAATTCGTGGGGCACTCGGAGGCCTTTCCCGATGGTCCCAGGAAGCAACATTGTGACCTCATAATTCGTAGGGCACTGGGGGGGTTATCTGGAGGGGCCCGGGAAGCAGCATTTTGTCCTTAATACTTGGAGGTCACTCGGGAACGTATCGCATGAAGCCCAGGAGGCAGTAATCCGTCCTCATAATTCGAAGGGCACTTCCAGGAGTATCCAGTTTGGCCCGTATAGCAGCATTCAGCCCTCCTAATTGGTAGGGCACTCGAGGGTGTATCCTGAGAAGCACGGGAAGCAACATTCCGATCTCATAATTGGGATGGCATTCGAGAACATATCCTCATGGGCCCAGGAAGCAGCATTGCATCCTCATAAGACGTAGGACACTGGGGGGCATATCCCGAGATTCCTGAAGCAGAATTCTGTTTTCATAACACATAGGGCATTCCTGGACATATCCCAAGGGTACCCGGAAGCAGCCTATTATCCCCCTAATGCATAGGGCCATCGGGGCCCTATTCCGAGAGGCCTGTGAATCAGCATTCCATCCTCATAATCGAGCGGGCATTGGAGGACATATCTTGATGTGCCCGGGAAGCAGCATTGCAACCTGATAACACGAAGGGCACTCGGGGGCATATCCCAAGAGGTTTCGATGCCGAATTTCATACTCATAATTCACCGAGCACTGTTGGATATATCCGGAGGGCCCCGGGAATCAGCATTCTGTTCTCGTAATTCATAGAGCCATGGAGTGCATTTTGCCAGGGCCCTGGAAAGCAGCATTCTGTTCTCATAACACGTAGGGCACTCGGGGACATATTTCGAGAAGCCTAAGAAGCGAAACTCCATCCTGATAATTCATAAGGCACTTTAGGTGAGTCTCGAGGAGCCCAAGAAGCAGTACTCCATCCTGATAATACCTAGGACACTCGTGGACATATCCCGAGGGTCTCGGGAAGCAGCATTCTTTCCTGATAATTCATAGCGCCATGGGGGGCATTTCCCTATAGGCCCAGGAAGCAGCATTCTGTCCTCATAATTCATAAGACACACGGGTGTGTATTCCCAGAAGCCAGGAAAGCAGTATTCCATCCTCAGAATTCCTAGGGCACTCAGGGTCCTGTCCCGACGGGCCCGAAAACAGCATTCTGTCCTAATAATTCATAGGCCCATAGGGAGAGTATCCCTAGTGGCCCTCAAAGAGGCATTCCATCCTCTTTCTTAGTGGAACACTGGAGTCTGTATCCCGAGGGGACCAGGGAACAGCATTTGCCCCTCTTAATACGTAGGGAACTTGGGGGCATTTGCCTAGCAGCCCAAGAAGGTGCATTCCATCATCAAATATCCTAGGGTCATGGGCGGAGTATGCCGAGTGGGCCGGGAAGCTGCATTCCATCCTGAGAATTCGTAGAATATGGGGCTGTATTCCCGGGGTCCGGGAAGCAGTCTTCCTTCCTCATAAATGCTAGGGCACTTCGGGGCATATTCCTAGAAGCCCAGGAAGCAGTATTCTTTCTACATAAACCATAGGGTCATGGGGAGAGTATCCCGAGTGGCCTGGAGTGCAGTATTCTGTCCTCAAAATTCGTAGAGTAAAGGGGGCCTGCTCCTGAGGGGCCCGGAAAGAATCATTTCACCCTCAAAATTCAAAGGACCAAGAAGTGTTTATCCCGACAATTCTGGGAAACAGCATTCAGTCCTCATCATTTGTAGATTCATGGGTGGTGTTGCCTGTTCAGGCGGAGAAGCATTATTCTACCCTGCTATATCATAGGGTCAAGAAGGGCTTATCATGAGGGGTCCGGGAAGCAGCATTCCGTTCACATATTGTGTTGGACACTCGTCTGGGAATACCGAAGGGCCCGGGAAACAGCATTACATCCTCATAATTCAAAGTGCATTGGGAGTGTTTCACGAGTGGTGGGGAACAAGCATTCCCTCCTATAATTCGTAGAGCACAAGGGGGCATATCCCGGAAGAACGAGGAAATATCATTTTGTTCTCATAACTCGTAGGGCACTAGGAGATGTGTCCCGAAAAACACGAAGAGCAGCATTCTGCCCTCATAGGTCATAGAGCATTTGGAGGTGTATTCGGAATGGCCCGGGAAGCAGACTTTTATCCTTCTAATGCATAGGGCACTCAGGGATGTATCCCGAAAACCACAGGAACAGCATTCCATCCTCATAATTTGTAGGACACTCGAGGGCGTATCCTAAGAAGCCCGAGAAGCAGCGTTCTGTCCTAATAATACTTAGGGCCACAGAGGCAGTGTCCTGAGAGGCCCAGAATGCATCATTCCGTCCTCATAATTCGAAGGGCACTTTGGGGTGTACCCTAAGGGACTGGGGAAGCAGCACTCCCTCTTTGAATTTGTAGATCGCTAGGGAACGGACGCCAAGGGGATTGGAAACAGCATTGTTTTCTAATAATTCGTGAGGCACTCGGAGGCCTTTCCCGATGGTCCCAGGAAGCAACCTTGTGAACTCATAATTTGTAGGGCACTGGGAAAGTTATCTGGATGGGCCCGGGAAACAGCATTTTGTCTTTAATCCTTGGAGGTCACTCCGGAACGTATCGCATGGAGCCCTGGAAGCAGTTATCCGTCCTCATAATTCCAAGGGCACTTCCAGGAGTATCCAGTTTGGCCCGTATAACAGCATTCAGCCCTCATAATTTTTAGGGCACTCGAGGGTTTATCGTGAGATGCACGGGAAGCAACATTCCGACCTAATAATTGGGATGGCATTGGAGAACATATCCTCATGGGCCCAGGAAACACCATTGGGTCCTCATAAGATGGAGGGTACTAGGGGGCATATCCCGAGGTTCCTGAAGCAGAATTCTGTTCTCATAACATGTAGGGCACTCTTGGACATATCCCAACGGGTCCTGGAAGCAGCCTATTATCCTCCTAATGCATAGGGCCGTCGGGGCCCTTTTCCGAGAGGCCTGGGAATCAGCATTCCATCTTCATAATCGGGGGGGCATTGGAGGACATATCTTGCTGTGCCCAGGAAGCAGCATTGCGTCCTCATAAGTCGTAGGGCACTTGGGTGCATATCCCGATGGGCCTCGGAAGCAGCCTACTATCCTCCTAATGCATAGGGCCATCGAGGCCCTATACTTAAAGGCCTGGGAATCAGCATTCCATCCTCATAATCCGGAGGGCATTTGAGGACATATCTTGATGCAACGATTAAGCAACATTGCATCCTCATAACTCGTATTGCACTCGGGGGCTTATCCCAAGTGGATTTGATGCCAAATTCTATACTCATAACTCATAGGGCACTCTTGGACATATCCGGAGGGCCCAGAGAATCAGCATTCTGTTCTCATAACACGTAGGGCACACGGGAACATATTTCGAGAAGCCTCGGAAGCAAAATTCCGTCCTGATAATTCATAGGGCACTTGTAGGTGAGTCTCGAGGATCCCAAGAAGCAGCATTCCATCCTTATAATTCCTAGGTCACTCGCAGACATATCCAGAGGTTATCAGGAAGCAGCATTCTTTCCCGATAATTCATAGCGCCATGGGTAGCATTTCCCTAAGTGCGCAGGAAGCAGCATTCTGTCCTCATAATTCATAGGACACACGGGTGTATATTCCCAGAAGCCGTAAAAGCAGCATTCCATCCTCATAATTCATAGGGCACTCAGGGGCCTCTTCCGACATGCCTGAAAAGCAGCATTCTGTCCTAATCATTCATAGGCCCATAGGGAGAGTAACCCTATTGGCCCTGGAAGCCGCATTCCATCCTCATCATTAGTGGAACACTCAAGGCTGTATCCCAAAGCGACCAGGGAACAGTATTTGCCACTCTTAATACGTAGCGAACTAGGGGGCATTCCCTAGCGCCCCGAGAATCTGCATTCCAATCTCAAATATATTAGGCTCATGGGCGGAGTATGTCGAGTGGGTCGGGTAGCAGCATTCCATCCTGATAATTCATAGAATATGGGACCGTATTCCCAGTATCCAGAAAGCAGGCTTCATTCCTCATAAATGCTAGGCACTTCGGGGCATATTCCTAGAAGCCCAGAAAGCAGTATTCCTTCCTCATAAATCATAGGGCCATGGGGAGAGTATCCCGAGTGGCCTGGAGTGCAGTATTCTACCCAAATTTCAGAAACTATTTTCAATTATTTGATGTAAGTTCTAAAAGTATCTGCATAGGAAAAATATTCTGAAATCTTTATGGGGGTAAATGGCACATTGTAGATCACTATAAATATCTGTATGAGACATTAAAAATGGAAACTAATAAGATGGTTTAAGTGGGAAGTGGATAAAGAAGGAAGGGAGGGAGGAAAGAAGAATTTTTGTTTGAGTGGAAAGTGGGGAAGAAAGGAAGGAAGGGAGGAAGGAAAGAACTTTTCATAATGAAATTTTATCTTCTTTCTTACTGCTTTTGTTCCTGTACCCATACCACTGTACAATTCAGAGAAAATTCTATAATGGGTCCAAATCTCTAAGCTTCTGTATCCAAATTATACAAAATATGCAAGTAATTAATTCAGTGCTATTTCATAATCATATACCAATATGGTTGAACAAGTTTTATGCAACTTTTCCTTTCCCATTTATTTCCCCTATAAAATCACTGTACCATTCATTATCTTTCTTTTAAAGACTTTAGTTCTAGAGCAATTTTAGGTTCACAGCAAAATTAACAGGATGGCACCAAGATTCCCCATGTACTCCTTGCTCTCACAGAAGCAAAGCCTTCCCCATCATTGACATACCCCACTAGATGGAGTGGGAGGCAATATAGAAAAAAGAGGAGGGACTAGAATGATCCATGTGTTAATAGACATAGTAAAAGACTTCATTATGAAACTTGAAGTTTCATTTATGGCTAGTTAACATAAATAGAGAACTGTAGACACATGTGTATAACAGCTTTGTGTGTGTATATATATATATGTATATATATACAACCTCTGTTAGTTAAATGTGACTAGAAACAAAAATACCCTGGTAAAACAAGGATACCAAGCAACCGAATTTGGATTTTAATATCATTCTCCAAAATAAGAGTTCAAGGATCTTGGGAGAAATAACTGATTCTAGCACTGAGAAGGATATAAACAAGTTAAGCCTAGAGTATATTTACAAAGTTATGACCAACCTAGACAGCATATTGCAAAGCAGAGACATTACTTTGTCAACAAAGGTCCATATAGTGAAGGTTATGGTTTTTCCAGTGGTCATGTATGCATGTGAAAGTTGGACTGTGAAGAAAGCTGAGCACTGAAGAACTGATGCTTTTGAACTGTGATGTTGGAGAAGACTCTTGAGAGCCTCTTGGACTGCAAGTAGATCCAACCAGTCCATCCTAAAGGAAATCAGTCCTGAATATTCATCAGAAAGACTGATGCTGAAGCTGAAACTCCAATACTTTGGCCACCTGATACAAAGAACCGACTCATTTGAAAAGACCCTGATGCTGGGAAAGATTGAAGGCAAGAGGAGAAGAGGACAACAGAGGATGAGATGGTTTGATGGCATCACCGACACAATGGACATGGGTTTGGGTGAACTCCGGGAGTTGGTAATGGACAGGGAAGCCTGGCATGCTGTGGTTCACGGTGTCGCAAAGAGTCAGACACGACTGAGAGACTGAGCTGAACTGAACTGATATTTACAAATGAGTAAAGTAAACACACATTCACGTGCACACAAATATACCAACAATGATGAAAATATGTCAAAAGGACACAGAGCCAACAGAAGACTCCCAGTTGCTAATGCTGGGCCTATTTGAGCAATAAAATAAGTAGCCTTTAATTACAACTTAGAGTATAAAATACATATCCATGAGTCTATATTGATACACATAAATTATTTAATAAATATATGAAGGAGAAAATTCTAAAATCAATAAATAAGTGGGAGGTGGGGAATTCTGTAAGAAAGAATTCCAAATAATTTAAGCCTAGATATTTTACCCTGAAGCAGGACACTCAAACCTCGCGTGAGTAAAATGACTTTCTTCCAAAGAGAAAGAAAAGAGGAAAAGTAACTTTACAGGAGACAAGTTCAGCAATCACAACCTCAAGCCAGATGATCAAAGTTAACAGTAATGGATTCTATTGATAAAACAACTGTTTTTTCAAAATTTATTTTGTTTAAGTTTAGCTGATTTAAAATGCGTTAATTTCTGCTCTACAGCAAGGTGACTCATATATATATATATATATATATATATATATATATATATATATTCAATTTCTGTGTTATAAAGATCCCCTGGAGGAAGGCATGGCAACCCACTCTAGTATTCTTGCCTGGAGAATTCCATGGACAGAGAACCGGGAGGGTTATAGTCCCTGGGGTCTCAGAGTTGGACATGAGTATATGAATAAACATAGCATGGCACTTCCTCTTGTTACAAGGAAGAGTCAATTTTGACTCCATGTTGGATCTGTTTCTTTTACTTTAACCTTTGCTTCCTGGTGCTATTGTTCTCTGTCCATACCTAAAAGCCTGCCTCAGGGAACCCTGCCATTCTGCCTGAATGTTAAACTAAAAGGCCTTTATTCAAGACTCTGACCACCTGTGGAAGACTACAAGAAGGAAGAAATGAACACATTCCCTCCCTGACTGGCCATTCTAGGAGATATTTGCAAGATTAATGGCCTTTCTATTTTGCTTCCTCATCTCCCTCTATCTCTGTTCTATAAAAGAACCTGGCATCCAGACCCAGACACTATGTTTATTTTGAAACTTAGTCGCCATCTTCTTGGTCTGCTAGCTCTCTGAACAAAGTCATATTCTTTGCCTCAGTGCCTTGACTGATTGTAGACTTATTGACCTGTTGTGTAGTGAGCAGAGTAAGCTTGGATTCAGTAACATCTCTGGGTGGCCTTTCTCCCCACAAAACATTACCCCAGGCTGATCATGAGGAAAATATCATAAAAATCTCATTTGAAGAATATCTTACAAAATATTTGGACAACAACCTCCCAAACCATGAAGGTCATTAGAAGAAAGAATATGAGAAAGAGGTACAAACAAGAAGAGCTGAAGGACGAGAAGGACTAAATATAATGTGTACCCTGGAAGGGAACTGGAAGAGGAAAAGGACATTGGTGAACATGAAGGACACCTGAAGAAAAGATTAGTTGGTGTTCAGTCACTCAGTCATGTCCATCTCTTTGTGACCCCATGGACTGCAGCACGTTAGGCTTCCCTGTCCTTCACCATCTCCCACAGTTTGCTCAAATTCATGTCTATTGAGTCACTGATAACATTCAACCATCTCATCCTCTGTCATCCTTTTCTCCTTCTGCCCTCAATCTTTCCCCGCAGCATCAGGGTCTTTTTCAATGAGCTCGCTTTTAACATCATGTGGCCAAAATATCGGCACTTCAGCTTCAGCATCTGCTTTTCCAATGAAAATTCAGTGTTCATGAAAAGATGGACTTTAGTTAATAAGGTATCACTATTGATGTGTTAGTTGTGGCAAATGCATCCTACCAATGTAAGATGTTAATAATAGAAGAAACAAGAGTTTGAGATGCAAGGAAGCTATCTTAATTCTGTGCACTATCTTCAGAATAACTCTGTACATCTAAAACTATTTTAAAATTAATAGTCAAAAGAATGTCACAGAAACATGAAATAAATAAAAAATGAGGTTTCATAAAACAACCTATAAATGAAAAAATATCTGGCTACAATGAGTCATAAAAAGCTTAAAAACATAGAATATTTCAGAAATTGAAATGAAGACAGTGATACTGATATTTAGAAAATAAGAGAATCTTAGGAATAACTTTTTGTTATTTTTTTAAAATCTAGGTAAAGTGGAAAACAAGTAAATCTATACAAGATCACATATAATGAAGATACATATTGAAGCTTATTTCCTATTGCTTAGAATTAAAACACAGAAATTAAGCTATAAACACCTGTCACAGACATTATTATTACAAAAGCCAGGATGATATCATTTTGAGAAAAGGAGAAATAGGATCATGAAGAAGGGTCACCATAGGTTACATGAAGAGATAGCGTGGTTCTGTTTCTCAACATGGGTGATGGTTTTAATGCTGTTTTCTTCATTACTATCCTTCATTCTGTACATATTTTTTTTTTCATTCCAATGCATATATTCTGTATCTCAGCAGAAAAAAAGACTGCATGCTCTCTACCATGTGTAGTATGGATGAGTGTACTGTAAAATTGGAAGTGCACACATTATTTGGGAGACTTTTACACTGATCTTCAGAGGCATCAGAATGTGTACAGAGGGCAAAGCTGCACACCTGCATCTCCAGGGGAGGCTTTATCTTTGAATTTGATGTGTGTTGGCTTCCCTGGAGCTCAGCAACACATTGACCCAGTCCAGGGAGAGACAGGTTTTGGTTTGCTCAATGATAATTGACAACTACAGTAGGGTTTTAAAAATTGGCATTATGTTATTATATTACATTATGGGGCTTAATGAAATATATAAAAATGTGTGCTGTGATAGAAAGACAAAATTTAAAAAAAAATTTTTTTAATTAACAGGTTCTATTCTCCTTCCTCTCTCTGAGTACTTTTACTTCCCCACCTCTGGTACATACCTGATGATGCTTTATTGAGAGAACTATGTACTTTTAACTTCAATATTATGTTTTTGCTTGCATTCTCGTCCATCCGCATCAAGCCTCCTCAAGTGCTCAAGTCTAGTGACTTCTCATCACACACATGGTATATCAGACTTCACCAGCATTCCTCTGCTCCAGCTGCCCATCTTAAAGTGCCTTCTCACTTTTTATTATAATTTTTGCTTGGATATTTTCTTCTAAGGGTGATATTGCTTCTGGAAATGCACATAAGCACAAAAAAAGTAGGTTTGGGTGGGGAAATTTATGAGGTATGAATGACAAGTCCCACATTTCCAATTTGGATATCAGAGTAGCTATTGGGATTTTGTGCACTCAGGAGACATTTGACAAGGTTTGGAAAGATTTTTGGCTAGTATAATGGAAGGGTGTGGTACTGGGAACCAGCAAGTAGGAGCCAGGTATATTACTAAATATCCTACAACTCACAGGACAATTTCCTGTGTCAAGGAAAGTGAAGTGAAGTCACTCAGTCATGTTCGACTCTTTGCAACCCCTGGACTGTAGCCTACCAGGCTCCTCCATTCAAGGAATTTTCCAAGCAAGAGTACTGGCGTGGGCTGTCATTTCCTTCTCCAGAGGATCTTCCCAACCCACGGATTGAACCCAGGTCTCCCGCATTGCAGGCAGATGCTTTACCATCTGAGCTATCAGGGAAGCCTTTCCTACATCAAAGAATTACTCAAAACATCCCCAGTGCCAAGATTTAGAAATCCTGGTAGAATTTAAGGTAAGTGTGGAGACATCCAGGATAAGATTCAAAATATTTCCTTGAAGGTCAGGAGAGGGATTTGGTTAGGAACCTCATCTGGCTAAGTAAATACCAAAGAAGCCCCAATGGTATATAAGCCCTTTCCTAGTTACACATACTTCTTCATAAATGTTTATTGACAATTCTGTGCCCTAGTCCATAGTGTGAAATTGCTCAGTTGGTGAAGAGATCTTAAGGAGGCATTGTTTGTTTTGAAATAGAAACCTACCACATCTCTTCTACATCTTTGAATAAGATGACATAAAATAGTGAAAACTGATAGAGCAAAGAAAGGCATAATTACTGATGGTTTAAGCAAATGATGTTTTACAAGTATATGATTATTTTGGACCTGGAATCAAAAAATCCATTATTGAGAGACTGCCTGATATTTTCAACAGAGTCTTGTCTTTTCTATTCAATCAGAAAAGGGGGAAGTGAAAGTTGCTCAGTTGTGTCCTATTCTTTGCAACCCATGGATTATATAGTCCATGAAATTCTCCAAGCCAGAATACTGGAGTGGGTAGTTGTTCCCTTCTCCAGGGATCTTCCAAACCCAGGGGTCAAACCCAGGTCTCCCACATTGCAGGTGGACTCTTTACCAGATGAGCCACCAGAGAAGCCCAAGAATACTGGTGTGGGGAGCCTCTCCCTTCTCCAGTGGATCGTCCCGACCCAGGAATGGAACCCGAGTATCCTGCATTGCAGTCAGATTCTTTACCAACTGAGCTACCAGGGAACAGTGGTGTGGGGAGCCATGTAATGGGGAATACTTGCAAATGCTTTAAAGGGATATTCTTGCCAACCAACAATCCAATGCCCTTTGGAGGTGATGTCCTCTCATGGTAATATAATTTGATTTGAGTCTTTGAGCCAAAGGGAGAGTATTTTTTGGTATGCAATGTATTCATCTAATTCATTGCACATAATACTGCTGTTGCAAGTCAGCCTTTTCAGTTTTATTTCTTCAGGTTTTCTCTTGTGGAAACCTTCTTTGTTGTTCCTGTCAGGTCTTCTCTGTTTGGGGTTCGGGTGTGTGGATGACTATGGACTGCCTGTAAAACAATGAACAGCACCTTCCAAGCCTTGATGTCTCATCCCCGCAGCAACCCCCCCCCGCCCCCACCTCACTGCATAAAGGAGACATGTTTATTGCTACTAGAAGCTCAAGCTCTTCTGAAAAAAATAAAAGCATTCCTGAGAGGCAGGTGCCCTGTCTTGCTGCTGCCTGATCCAGAGCCTCAGATATTTTTCTAGAAAAATTCTTTATTAGTAACAAAACAAGAAAGGATAGAAACACGTAGAAGCCTTTTTTTTATGAAGGCTGTATAAGAAAATTATCTTGGAACAACCCTACTTAACAGAGCTCTTGTTATTTTTATTTTTTATTATTGAAGTGTAGTTGATTTACAAAGTTATGATAGTTTCAGGTGTACAGCAAACTAAGTTATACATACATATATAAGTATTTTTTCATATTCTTCTCCAATTATGGTTCATCACAGGATAACAAATGTAGTACCGTACGATAAACAGTAGATTCTTGGTGTTTATTTTATATATAGAAGCTTGTATCTACTAATTCCAAACTCCTAATTTATCCCTCCCCCATTCCTTTCCCCTTGGGTAACCATAAGTTTATTTTGTATATCTGTTGACCTTTCTTCTATAAATAAATTCATTTATACCTTATTTTATATTCTGCTTATAAGTGATATGCTATTCTCTGTCTGACTTACTCCACTTAGCTCTCAAAATATAGAAATTAGTATTATTATCACATAGTAATGTTTCTTGATGTTTAGTTCCTAAGTTGTGTCCAGATCCATGGGACTCCATGGACTTCAACATGCCAAGCTTCCCTGTCTTTCACCATTTCCTGGAGTTTACTCAAACTCATGTCCATTGATTCGGTGATATCATCCAACCATCTCATTCTGTGTCAGCCCCTTCTCTTCCTGCTCTCAATCTTTCTCAGCATCAGTGCTTTTTTCAATGAGTCAGTTCTTTGCATCAGGTGGCCCAAGTATCAGAGCTTCAGTTTCAGTATCAGTCCTTCCAATGAATATTCAGGATTGATTTCCTTTAGGACTGACTGATTTGATCTTCTTGCAATCCAAGGAACTCTCAAAGAGTATTCTTCAGCAGCACATTTTACTCTGTGAGATCACAATCTAGATTATCATTTAAAACTTGATTCTTCACCTCCACAAATATACTACTTGGCTGCAATGCCTCAGTATATGCATGTGTATAATATACTAGTGAATTTATTCAAAATCATACACAGCCTAAGTTGCCTCAGTCGTTTCCAACTCTTTGCAACGTTATAGACCAAAACCTACCAGGCTCCTCAGTCCATGGTATTCTCCAGGCAAATATACTGAAGTGAATTGCCATGTCCTCCTCTAGGGGATCAAATCTGCTTCTGTTATATCTCCTGCATTTGCAGGTGGGATCATTACCACTAGTGCCACGTGGGAAGCCCAGATATCACAATAAATTACAATCCATCACCTCAAATCTTGATTCTTAATCCCAATGCTACTTCTAGTTTGTTTTTTTTTTAAGTCAGTTATACAAATCAATGCTTATAAAGCTTTAATGTGCATGTGACCATCAAGGATCTTCTTAAAATACAGATTTTTACCTTAATAAGTTCCTAGGTGATGCGATACTGTTGACTCATGAACTAGTTTTCTCAAAATAGAGGACCTTTGAGCTCACTAAATATAACTGAAGTCATTGCCCATGAAAGTAAAATGGGTAGCTTATAAATATGAAATTTGTAATGGCAGCCTTTCAGTGCAAACATTGCATCTATTTAAGTTTGGAAAGGAATATTCTAGAGCAAATAATAGTTGATCTAAGTCACTTTAACTTTCTTTTCTGTCTTGCAACTTCTGAACAGAAAGAGCAAAACATCAGTTTAAACAATGAAATGGAAAATGTTTGAAGGAAATGTCAAATAGTTGAAATGATTATTTTCCTAAATCTTTAAATAGAGTCCTTTATGATAAGAAACACTCATAACAAAATGTAGTCAATTGCAAATTAGGGGCAATTGCACTGAAGGAAAAGCTTAGATGGCTCTTATCAAATCTTTGAATTTTACATTAAGACATGTGTATAAAAGGTTGAACATAGGTTGGTATTTCTTTTTCTTTATCCTCAGTATTGTTTGTTTTACCTCCCTGTGCTACGGATTTGAAGTCTTTTTTGTCTGTTTGTTTGATTTTCTTTTTTAAAAATTTCTGTTGGAGTATATTTAGTTTAGAATGTTGTGTTCATTTCAGGTGTACAGAAAAGTGAATCAGTAATACATAAACGTGTATCTATTCTTATTTAACATTCTTTTCCTGGATAGGTCATTACAGAGTATTAAGTAGAGTTACTTGTGCTACACAGTATGTCCTTATTAGTTATCTATTTTGTATATAGTAGTGTATGTATGTCAATCTCAATTTATTCCTCCTCCCTCTTCTCCTTTGGTGACCAAATTTATTTTCCATATCTGTGACTCTATTTCTGTTTGTTTGTGTTTTTTTTTTAATTTTTATTTTTACTTTATTTTGCTTTACAATACTGTATTGGTTTTGCCATACATTGACATGAATCAGCCATGGATGTACATGAGTTTCCCATCCTGAACCCCCTTCCCACCTCCCACCCCATATCGTCTCTCTGGTTCATCTCTGTGCACCAGCCCCAAGCATCCTGTATCCTGTATTGAACATAGACTGGCGATTCATTTCTTACATGATAGTGTACATGTTTTCTAAGTAAGCAGGAAACCTTTCTTCCACAGTTATTCTACCACCCTCTTACTTCCCTAACTGAATCTGTGCTCAAGTTGCATGACTTTGGTTTCTTTTCACTGGAGTCATGCAGCTTTAATCTCATGATTTTTGAAAAATTATGAAAATAAAAAGCCAAATTTTCTTTTTTACCAGCAGGTTTTGTTAGGATATTTCATATATTTTGGTGTTTGTGTAGGAAACCTACACATGATGGATGAAAACACCCTTCAAATCCAGCTTGGCTCAGCAGGGCTTTGGGGAGCTAGGAGCTTTATTTACTGAACAGTTCTGAACACTTCTGCCTGATGCATTGTCCTTGCTGAGGCTTTGCCTTTCTTATCATCTAGGGAAATGTGATTTGTTTTAAAGAAAGAATATATTAAAGTGATTGTTTAGTCACTGATACAAAGAAAGCCATTTCTGAGACCAGGGACCACCATTCAGCTACACAAGTGATCTGTAAACAGCTGTGCCTGTTTTCTTCCTCCCTTAGGTAGAGGCTTGGGTGTTTTCTCCTTGTTTCTTTTGTTTCTGTTTGACAACCCTAGCTCTTGACTTGCTTTTTATTTTTATTTTGATGTGTATAAATAAGTAAAAGACTTCCTATGTCTTTCCTTGTGTTCCTTCTCTGCATCACAGATATTTATCTATCATTTTGAGTAGGTTTTCTGTATTTTTAAATATGCAGATAAACATATTCACTAAAATGCGAAGAAAAGGGAGACAAGAAAAATTTTTTTTGTGAAGGCATTTTAAATAATTTGAAAGGCTGTATTGACAAAACTATATCCTAATGTGTAACTATCAATAGATAGATCAAAAGGTGATAGGTAGATAGATGAAAGATAGATAGATAGGAATAGATAATTTGTTATTTGGGCAAAAATATAGAAGCACCATTTGCTATCCCATTATTAAAATGACCAAAAAACAATGCAAAAATCAACAACTAAGATAAGAGATACCAAATCTATCCAACACACATACATACATAAAAAACGAAAAACAGCTGGGGTCACTATTATATTGTAAACACTCAGCAAGCTTTACAGAAACAGAAATAGATGTAAGTCATATAAAAAATTTTATTTGTTTTGGTACACAATTATCTAGCAATTTGCCCAAAGGAAATTGTTACTGAACATATTTATTTCTTTTTCTGTGTGAAATAACTTCCTGATCCAGCTGCAGGAAAGAAAACAATAGAAATGCTACAAATCTAGGGAAAGGAAGACGAAGGTGATTTGTCCAACCTGTATAAGTGGGACTTAAATGTTCCAGCTTGTGCACTACATTAAACTTGTGGATTTATTTAGTTTTTTGAGCTAGAGAATTCTAAAAGATAACTAACTCCGTGGTTCTCAAAGTGTAGTGCCTAGGATAGCAGCGAGAACATCACCTGGGAAACTGTCACAAATGCACATTTTCAGGCCCAATTCAAACACAATGAGACAAACACTGTAGATGTGGGGCCCAGAAATTTATACTTTATTAAGAAGCTCCCTGATGATTCCTGTACACATTTATGTTCCACGTTTCTCTAGCCTAATTTTCTCTTTATCAAGGGAGAAAATTAAAATCAAGGAGTTAACAGGATCATGAAGCAAGCTGAAAAGTTGTAGAACAAAAAGTGTAGCAAGTAGTGGGCAAACCAGTATACAGTCCCATCAATGGCATAAGGGAAGCCATTTAATAATTGCATGTTAAAAAAATCATATTTAATATCTGTATGATTTCCACATTTAGAGATATGTAGCATTTTTCTCAATGCCTGAAAAATCCCCTGGATGGAGGAGCCTGGTGGGCTGCACAGTCCATGGGATCGCTAAGAGTCAGACACTACTGAGCGACTTCACTTTCACTTTTCACTTTCATGCCCTGGAGAAGGAAATGGCAACCCACTCCAGTGTTCTTGCCTGGAGAATCCCAGAGACAGGGGAGCCTGGTGGGCTGCCATCTATAGTGTCGCACAGAGTCGGATACAACTGAAGTGATTTAGCAGCAGCAGCATTTTTTTAATAGCAACAACAAATCAAAAATTAAATCCAATGAGTCAGGTCATATTGAATATTTATTTACTGAGGGTGACAAGATGTCCAGCATGTGATTAGATTCAGAGCCCCTGGTAGACTGCAGTCCATGGGATCGCTGAGTTGGACACGACTGAGCAATTTTACTTTCACTTTTCACTTTCATACATTGGAGAAGGAAATGGCAACCCACACCAAAGTTCCTGCCTGGAGAATCCCAGGGATGGGGGAGCCTGGTGGGCTGCCATCTACCGGGTCACACAGTGTCAGACACAACTGATGTGACTTAACAGCAGCAGCAGCTAATATCTTTCATAATTATTAGAGAGGTTTGTTTCTGCCTTAGTCTCATCCTAATGTAAGTCTGAATTCAGGAGGTCTCAGTTTGCTTGACAGAAAGAATTCCAATAGACACCACTGAGGCAAGAAACATAAATGGCAATATGTACATTTTTGTGTCTTTGACTCTTATTCTCCATCCATTTTTTCCCCTTAATACCCAGATAATGCAACCTTAAAAATGTTTGACTTCTTTAAATATTCATTTAATTTACCATGCTGACTTTAATCTTTCCATCACTAAAAATTTTATTTTTTTGTACTACAAAATTAATACAGATTAAAAGTTGAAAACCTAGAAAGCATAGAACAAATCAGAGGTAAATCATAAGTTTTTGTATGAAATACCTCTAATTAATATGTGCTATCAGAGAATATATATGTGTTCATTTGTTTGCCAAAAAGCATGATGCCACAATTGTTTTGCAGCTTTTAGAAAAATTAACAAATTTTGAAATTTTCCATTTCACTAGTTATTTGAAGCCATGAACTGCAATGGATATTTAATATTCCATTACATAAACATATGATAATTTACCAGTGCCCTATTTTTAGATATTTAAGTCATTACCAACTGTTCAACTATTATGCATGATCCTGTGATGACAAACATCTTTACTGCATATATATAAAATCTTTACACAGTTTATCTCTTTAATATTCTTAGCATAAAATTGAAAAAGTAAACTTAGCCAAATTTATTTAGAATTTTGGTGTATATTTCAAATTTCCTTTTGTTAGGTAGTTAGACTAGGAAATGAGTCCAAAATGGTGGTAGCTAAAATAGAACAAAGAAAGGTCAAAGGAAGGTCTGAGGACTGGAGTGAGGACTCCCGGGTAGAACAAACAGCATGCCTGGCTAGCTCAATTTACATAGGGCAGGCCCAGCAGGGAGGGGAAAAAAACATATAAGAGGATCCAAAGGTCCAGGGCTCTCCCTTCTCTTCTGTCTTTGGGTCGGCATTCCCTCACAACTTGAGGATGTATTTTCCTGTTATTTTCTAAGTAAAACTGAGCTGTAACACAGAGCTATAACACTGATCCGTCTAAGAGCTATACCATGGTCTATTCAAGACCCGAAAGCTATAACACGATCTGTCCAAGAGCTATGATGCGCCGAGGGCTTTAATGTCTGTCACTTCAAGTCTTTGTTGTGATGAGACAGAACCAAGAAGATTACACTCGCCTGACACTTTCACACTTCTCTAAAAGTATGTAATATTTACCTTCAACAAGTATATTTTAAAACTGTTATTTATTTTATATTTTTAGCAGTTTTATAGAGCAAATAATAGCATTGTTTTTCTGTTTCATTAATTGTTACTATTATGGTGGATTAACATTCTTAAATAATTATTGGCCATTTGCATTTCCGTTTAAGTACATTGTATACATGTTTCTTATTGATATGCAAAAATATCTCCAAATGCTAAATACTTTCATTTCTGTTATAATAATCATTTTTTATATTTTGGAAAAAAACAGTAAAAAAGCATTTCATAAAAAAAGCATAAGATAATTTTATTTGCATTCTTCCTTTCTCAAATTTTAAAAATCTATTTTCCTCTCCCACTACTGCAAAGGTACTCTTGCAAAGAATATACTCACAATCAAAGTACATTTCACTCCTCCTGCGGCCCCTAGATAACACCTTAAAATTCTTCAAATTCGATTTCCCTGGTTCTGCCTCAGTGGATTAAACTATCTCTCATTTACTCACTGGCTTCTCTTCCTTTGGAGAGGAGGAATGTTCTTTAAAAAAATCTTGAAAAGAAAGGTTCTTCAGAGTCTTTTCCTTGGCTTTATGCTATTAGGTCAATATACTCAAGAAATGGGAGATCCAAACTTGAAATAATTTAGCTCTCTCAGAAACCTCCAAGTCTATCAGCATCTCCTCACTTAGCAGATAATTCATTTCCAAATTAAAAATATAATAATTGAAGTGTCGGTTACAAATTGGCACTTGCCATTGGCACTTGCCATCTACCTCTACAAGGATTAAATCATGTGCTGCTACAGCTACTGATTTTCAAATCCCCCTGAAAGGAGTTCTGGGTGGAGAGCAGAAACAAGGCACTCTTT
>SJYC01146165.1:0-19790 GCA_006408675.1 Madoqua kirkii | reverse complement strand
TCGGACACAACTGAAGTGACTTAACAGCAGCAGCAGCAGCATGTACAAATTATACCTCTATAAATGTGATAAACATTTGAAAAGAAAACTCATGGCATTCATGAAATATCTGTTATACATGTGGAATTGTAATGTCCTGACAGAAGCGATGGAATCCTCTAAGCAAGAGTGACGGCACAGCTGACAGCTTCAGTAACATCAGAGGGAGACAGTGATATCCCACATAACGCTGAAACCAGCACACATTCCTAGCCTAGCTTCTCTACATTAAAGGGCTAAAATAAGGCTCTGTAGGCATCATGTTTGTTTTTCTTCACTGTCTCTCCTGTGGGATGAGGAGAGTACAACGCACCCAGCACTGATACAATGTCTTTGGCAATCACAGAAATTATGCACAAGCATCAGGCAGTGCTCTCTTGTCCTTTGGCAGCAGGGATTGTTAGCAAGCGATACCATCCCTCACCTGGCGCCTGGGGAAAATGGTAGCATGGGAGGAAATACCACAGGAAGCCACAGCGAGACATGGGCATGTCATGCAGAAGCAAGGAGAAACAGCTCGCAGAGCACAACAGAGACCTGCGGTGATCTGGGTGTGTCAGGAAATGCTCAAGGTCAATTCTGAGAAATGGGAAACAGTTCAGAGAAACAGTTAGACACTGTTTTAGTCTAACTGATATGAACTTGGAAATAGTAATTATTGTTAGCTGCTAATAATACTAATTATTATTACAGCTCTGGGGTAGACAAGATCTCCTGGCTAATTAAGAATTTAGTTAGCTGGCATTAAAACTGGGAGATCCTTGCTGCTACCGCTAAGTCACTTCAGTCGTGTCCGACTCTGTGCGACCCCATAGACGGCAGCCCACCAGGCTTCCCCGTCCCTGGGATTCTTCAGGTAAGAACACTGGAGTGGGTTGCCATTTCCTTCTCCAATGCAGGAAAGTGAAAAGTGAAAGTGAAGTCGCTCAGTTGTGCCCGACTCTTAGCGACCCCATGGACTGCAGCCCACCAGGCTCCTGGTAGACTGAGACTTAAAGACTGCATTCATTCTTTGGAAGAAATATTACATATTTATTCCAGGAAAGATCATCTGTCTTTATAGTAAAGGATCCCTATTCACTGTAAAATGGCCTGAGAGTATGCTATCTTCTCTGACAGAAATAATTCAATATATTAAAGTTCAAAGTGAGTACTTAATTATCTAGCACTGACAAGAAATTAGACTATCTGTTTAAACAAATACTTGATAGTACAGTTATAACAGATCAAATAAAAATGGTCCATTTGAAAGGCATTTGATTAAATTAACCCAACAGATCTCAAACTATTAATTTTTATACAATCATCTAAAGTGAAAGTGAAGTCTCTAAGTCATGTCCAACTCTTTGCAACCGTATGGACTATAGCTTACCACAATTCTCCGTCTATGGGATTTTCCAGACAAGAGTACTGGAGTAGATTGCCATTTCCTTCTCCAGGGTATGTTCCTGACCAGGGTTTGAACCCAAGTCTGGCACTGAAGGCAGACACTTTACACTATACACTATACAATCACCAAAAGTACTTGTTAAAATAAAGTCAACTGGGCCAAAGTACAGACATCCTGATTCTTTAATGTTTGAATGGGATCCAGAAATTTGAATTTTATGTAAATACCCTGAGTGATTCTAAAGCTAGTGGATCTCAGAACACATTTAAGAAACACTGAAAAGAGTAATATTAACACTCACCAGAGCATAATCCCATAACATTCTGAAGCACGAAGGTTTCACATTATGTTACAGAATAAAAAGGCCATGCCATCAAAAGCTTAACTCTACAGGAGTTTGGAAGTATTTTCTTAAGCACATTTGAAAAATAATCTACTAGTACTAAGGGTATTTATATTATTACTTTCAAACCCATCAACTCATTTTATATGAAAATGTTCTCTCATTATCTTCTTGGATCACTGCCATTTAATTATTTTTCTCTTCTCTACTGTGATGATTTTTCATATCTAAAATGTTCCCTACTTCTGTTCTATGGTATAATCTAGAACATCTTAAAAATTTTTAGAATTCTTTCTAGAAAACAGTTGAAACTTTTTTGCCTGGATTTGATATTAAATTATAAGCAGACTTATAGTAACACAAGAATCTATCTGCTAATGTAGGAGATCCAAGAGACACAGGTTCAATCCCTGGGTAGGGAAGATCCCCTGAAGGAGGAAATGGCAATTCACTCTATTACTTGCCTGGAAAATCTCATGGATGGAGGGACCTGGCCAGCTACAGTCCATGGGGTCACAAAGAGTTGTACATGACTTAGTGACTGAACACAAACAACAAAATCAATATTATGGGCTTCTCTAGTGACTCAGTGGTAAAGAACCACCTGCCAGTGGAGGAGACATGGATTTGATCCATGTCTCAGGAAGATCCCTGGAGAAGGAAATGGCATCCCGCTCCGACATTCTTGCCTGGTAAATACCATGGGTAGAAGAGTTGGTGGTCTAGAGTCCATGGGGTTGCAAAAGACTCAGACATGACTTAGCTACTAAATAACAACAAAATCAATATTGTATATTTAAATCTAGTAATAGTACAATAATTACAGCTCTGGGGTAGAAAAGATCTCCTGGCTAATTAGGAATTTAGTTAGCCTGTATTAAAACTGGGAGATCCTTAGACCTATCTTAATAAAGTACATGATATTAAAGACTGACTTTTACAGAAAAAGAACTATAAATATCACATGAAATAATTTATATGTGAAATCTAAACTATGACACAAGCAAGCATCTTCAAAACAGAGACAGACTCATAGACATAGAAAATAGACTTGTGATTAACAAGGGGGAGAGTTGAACCATAAAGAAAGCTAAGTGTTGAAGAATTGATGCTTTTGAACTGTGGTATTGGAGAAGACTCTTGAAAGTCCCTTAGACTGCAATAAGATCAAACCAGTCCATCCTAAAGGAAATCAGTCCTGACTGTTCATTGGAAGGACTGATGCTGAAGCTGAAGCTCCAGTACTTCAGCCACCTGATGCAAAGAACTGACTCACTGGAAAAGACCTTGATGCAGGGAGGAGGACAAAGGGATGACAGAGGATGAGATGGTTGGATGCATGAAATCACTGACTTGATGGACATGATTTTGAGCAAGCTCCAGGAGTTGGTGATGGACAGGGAAGCCTGGCATGCTGCAGTCCATGATGTCATAAAGAGTTGGACATGACTGAGCAACAGAACTGAACTGAACTGTCAAGGAGGAGGGGTAGTGGGAGAGGAGTGGATTGGGACTTTGGGATTAGTAGATGCAAACTACTATACAGAGAATGGATAAACAACAGGTCCTATTGTATGGCCCAGGGAACTACATTCAATATCTTGTGATAAACCATCTTAGAAAAGAATGTAAAAAAGAATGTATATCTATTATATTATATGTATATATAATATATATGTGTATATATAACTGATTCACTTTACTGCACAGAAAAATTAACACAACATTGCATTCTGTGGCTTTTAAAAATTATGTTGCCCTCTCAGATGCCAAAGTTCCCCACTGACCTGCCTGTGAAAGGGTTTCCTTTTGTGTGGAAACTTTTTCTTCTTCATGACTCCCTTCCCAGGATGGGTCTCCAACCCTAAATACTTTGTCTCTGTTTTCATCTTTTATATTTTGTCCTACCTTCTTTCAAAGATATTGGCCTGCCTTTCTGGGTGTCTAGTGTCTTTGGCCAGTGTTCAGAAGTTGGTTTGTGGAAGTTGCTTCACATTCAAATGATCTTTTGATGAATTTCTGGGGGAGAAAGTGGTCTCCCTATCCGATTCCTCCACCATCTTGGGACTACCTTTCTTAACACAACATTGTAAATCAACTATGAAAGTGAAAGTTGCTCAGTCATGTATGACTCTTTGAGACCCCATGGACTATTACAGCCCATGGAATTCTCCAAGCCAGAATACTGGAATGGGTAGCCTTTCCCTTCTCCAGGGGATCTTCTCAATCCAGGGACCAATCTCAGGTCTCCTACATTGCAGGCAGACTCTTTACCAGTTGAGCCAGAAGGGAAGCCCAAGAGTACTGGAGTGGGTGGCCTATCCCCTCTCCAGCAGATTTTCTAACCCAGGAATCAAACTAGGGTCTCCTGCATTGCAGGCAGATTCTTTGCCAACTGAGCTATGAGGGAATAAAATTTTAAAAATGATATACACAAAATTATCCTAACAATCTTCATTATAATTATACGTCAGGTGCACCTAAGATGGATTTCTAACAGGTTCATAACTTGCTGTCAAATTATCCCAGCTTGGACTTATCCTCAGAGAAAAAATGCATTTCTTCCTTCCTTAAGTTATAAGAGAAATTCTTATAACTACCATGGGTGTGCTGTCCTAATTTTATGTTACAAACCTAAACACTTCTGATTACTTTTTGCTTCCTTATTTATTATCTTCTGGGGAAAAAGATGTTCAAATTCATCTACATAATAAGTCTTCATATATTTGAAACAGGCTATTATTACCATTTAACTGTGTAATGTTAACAATTGTACCCATAATGCACAGAAAAACAGAATCTTACAGCATTGAAATTTAACAACACATAAGAATCTGTTGTATGTTTTGAATGGAAATAAGGTTTTCTATCATCTGTTTTAAGCAGTAGATTTTTGATAGTTGTGTGAGATATGATTCTGAGAAACAGCACTCTGAAGACACAAATTCTGTTTTTCTTCACACATCAAGTGTTTTTTTTATACCTACTGTTTCATTTACCATTTCCTGAAAATTTCCTGTCTATTTTCTAGAGAAAATCAAGACCCAGTTTTTTTCAGACCCTTTCAGTGCCTCTACAGAAGTATAATCTCACTCTGTTGTTACATATCCATATGTTATATACACAATGTGCTGTTCATGTGGGTAGCAGCTTTAAATTTAAACATACTTTTGCATCCCTCTCCTTAAGACACATCATAAGCTGCTTGAGGGCAATGGTGTCTGTCTGAGCCAGTAGGGCACTGCTGAGGATGCAATAAGTTTCAATCATTCTTCTTAACCTAATTTTTAAGTCATTCACTACTTGTAATCAATTCACGTTATTTTGTCTTATCTTCCTCGCATACATTTCTTTTCCCATGAGAATTTGTCTTTCAGCTCTGCAGTAGTGCTACTTCCCAATTTGGATATTTATCTCTCACTTATTGTTCTTTCTGTGGTTCTTAAAAACCCTGCTATGTTTCAATGTCTGTATCACCTTGAAAACCATTCTCAGTCACAGTATTTCCTAAGGGAATCTGCAAATGCAATATTAAAGCCTCACTATTTCCTATAATGTTGGATTTAAAGATGAAATTGTTATTATTAAAATGACTGTCATTATTTTAGGCAGGTGAGAAAACTAAGGAATGAAAAGATCCAAACTACCCACATTGTAACCAAGGTAAGTCCAAAAGTAGATATGTCTTTTCTGTTTGATTTTAACTTGGTTTTGGTACATCCACTTGATTTGTCTCAGTATTTTTTGTGTTTATTTTTAAGAAGTTAAAATGTCACTTTATTCAGTGAATAGTTCCACAGTAGGCAATAACTGCTCATTTCAACACTTGTTCTGTGTGACTCCATCATTCTTTTGATGAGTCATCCTGACAGTGGAAATGGAAGAGCCTTGTACTTCTGCAACAGTATTCAATAGGAGCGGAAAAGCATATGTTTTGCCCTATCAAACACAATTCTCACTCTTTCCTCTATGACTTTACCTTTTCTGCTACCCTCTGTCTTGTTTTCTCTTGAAAAACACTCTACTCTCTGATAGGATGAGAAGTAAATTTAGACATGGGCTAAGCTTTCCAAAGCCCATGATGCTTACACAGCCTTCTCATAGTCATGACAAGCAATCATTCATAATGATTCACAGAAGAATCATAGCTTTAAAAAATGACCATGACTGTTTCCTTTGGGTACAGTCCTTGTCACAGATATATGTGTTGTGTGTGTGCATGCACATGAATGCATAAACATGGAAGTTGATATAGATATGATGCTGATTCTACTTAAGATCCTTGTTCTAAGAAGCCATTTATTTCACAAATATCTTGTGATTATCATTCAATATCAAGCCCTATGATATGCATTGAGGATATAATGAGACCATTGCTTATTATTTCCTAAAATTGGGAGTAATAGTCATCAAACATCCACAGAAACAAATATATATTTGAAAATTATAAAAGTGAGCTAAGAAAAAAAATTGGAGCATTGTATAAGAGATAATTAAAAGGGAATTTAGATGAAGAAGTTTCCTTGAAAAAGTAAAACTGAAGCTGACACTGCAGGGTATATGATGCAGTTGAACATAAATAAAATATTGTTTCGACAACAGCCAGCTTAAAGTCCCTGAAGTAAGAAAGACCATGTATTATAGGAACATCAGGAAGGAGTCTGAGCCTGGGGAGATGATGCTTAAGAGAAAGTCTGAGCACCCTATAGGACTGTGTAGGATGCAATTAGCATTTGGAAGTTTTATGTTAAATGCAGTGGAAAGGCCTTGAAATGTTTAAAATAGAAGGACAGCATGATTTACACTTAAAGAAAATCTCTATTGTATATTGATTGACACATTATATATGGAATCTAGAAATGGTATTGATAAACCCATTTGCAGGGCAGAAAAAGACAGCAGACTTCAGAGAATAGAGACTTAGAGACTTGTGGACACAGTGGGGGAAGGAGAAGTGGGATGGATATAGAGAGTAGCAATGATATATACACACTGAAGAGGAACTAAAAAGCGTCTTGATGAAAGTGAAAGAAGAGAGTGAAAAAGTTGGCTTAAAGCTCAACATTCAGAAAACGAATATCATGGCATCTGGTCCCATCACTTCATGAGAAATAGATGGGGAAATAGTGCAAACAGTGTCAACCTTTATTTTGGAGGGCTCCAAAATCACTGCAGATGGTGACTGCAGCCATGAAATTAAAAGACACTTACTCCTTGGAAAGAACATTATGACCAACCTAGATAACATATTGAAAAGCAGACATTACTTTCCCAACAAAGGTCCATCTAGTCAAGGCTATGGTTTTCCCAGTGGTCATGTATGGATGTGAGAGTTGGACTGTGAAGAAAGCTAAGTGCCGAAGAATTGATGCTTTTAAACTGTGGTGTTGGAGAAGACTCTTGAGAGTCCCTTGGACTGCAAGGAGATCCAACCAGTCCATTCTGAAGGAGACCAGCCCTGGGATTTCTTTGGAAAGAATGATGCTAAAGCTGAAACGCCAGTACTTTGGTCATCTTGTGCGAAGAGTTGACTCATTGGAAAAGACTCCGATGCTGGGAGGGATTGGGGGCAGGAGGAGAAGGGAACGACAGAGGATGAGATGGCTGGATGACATCACCGACTCAATGGACGTGAGTCTGAGTGAACTCCGGGTGTTGGTGATGGACAGGGAGGCCTCGTATGCTGCGATTCATGGGGTCACAAAGAGTCGGACACAACTGAGTGACTGAACTGACTGAATCGTGTTTAAAGTATGTAGCTAGTGGGAAGCTTCAGTATTACACAGAGAGCTCAACCTGGTGCTCTGTGATGAGCTAGACAGACAGTTTTGGGGTGGGGGTGAAGTGGGGGTGGGATGGAGATTCAAGAGGGAGGGGATATTTCTATCTGTCTTTAGATGGGGTCTCCTTTATTGCAGGCAGATTCTTTCCCAGCTGAGCTACCAGGGAAGAATCTGCCTGTAATGTAGGAGATCCTGGTTTGATTCCTGGGTTGGGAAGATCCCTTGGAGAAGGGATAGGCTACTCAATCCAGTATTTTGGGGCTTCCCTGATGACTCAGATGGTAAAGAATCTGCCTGCAATGCAATGCAGAAGACTTGGGTTAGATCCCTGGGTTGGGAAGAAACCCTGGAGGAGAGCATGTCGACTCACCCCAGTATTCTTGCCTAGAGAATCCTCATGGACAGAGGAGCCTGGTGGGTTACAGTCTCTGGGGTTCCAAAGAGTCAGACATGACTGAGCAACTAAGAACATTATAGCACACATATATATATACATACATATGGGTCATATGTACTATTGTACAGCAGATACCAATATTATAAAGCAATCATTCTTTAATTAAAAATAAAAACAGAAAGAAAAGATGTGAGAGTTGGACTGTGAAGAAAGCTAAGTGCCGAAGAATTGATGCTTTTAAACTGTGGTGTTGGAGAAGACTCTTGAGAGTCCCTTGGACTGCAAGGAGATCCAACCAGTCCATTCTGAAGGAGACCAGCCCTGGGATTTCTTTGGAAAGAATGATGCTAAAGCTGAAACGCCAGTACTTTGGTCATCTTGTGCGAAGAGTTGACTCATTGGAAAAGACTCCGATGCTGGGAGGGATTGGGGGCAGGAGGAGAAGGGAACGACAGAGGATGAGATGGCTGGATGACATCACCGACTCAATGGACGTGAGTCTGAGTGAACTCCGGGTGTTGGTGATGGACAGGGAGGCCTCGTATGCTGCGATTCATGGGGTCACAAAGAGTCGGACACAACTGAGTGACTGAACTGACTGAATCGTGTTTAAAGTATGTAGCTAGTGGGAAGCTTCAGTATTACACAGAGAGCTCAACCTGGTGCTCTGTGATGAGCTAGACAGACAGTTTTGGGGTGGGGGTGAAGTGGGGGTGGGATGGAGATTCAAGAGGGAGGGGATATTTCTATCTGTCTTTAGATGGGGTCTCCTTTATTGCAGGCAGATTCTTTCCCAGCTGAGCTACCAGGGAAGAATCTGCCTGTAATGTAGGAGATCCTGGTTTGATTCCTGGGTTGGGAAGATCCCTTGGAGAAGGGATAGGCTACTCAATCCAGTATTTTGGGGCTTCCCTGATGACTCAGATGGTAAAGAATCTGCCTGCAATGCAATGCAGAAGACTTGGGTTAGATCCCTGGGTTGGGAAGAAACCCTGGAGGAGAGCATGTCGACTCACCCCAGTATTCTTGCCTAGAGAATCCTCATGGACAGAGGAGCCTGGTGGGTTACAGTCTCTGGGGTTCCAAAGAGTCAGACATGACTGAGCAACTAAGAACATTATAGCACACATATATATATACATACATATGGGTCATATGTACTATTGTACAGCAGATACCAATATTATAAAGCAATCATTCTTTAATTAAAAATAAAAACAGAAAGAAAAGCTTAGTATAAGTTAATGATGACAGAAATAATAATGTAAGTGAAAGGAAAGAAATAACTCTCCTAGGACTTAGTAATCAAAACTTATCTGCTGGGGACCATTTTGATTTTGGTGTCAGGTATTACTTCCTGTTCCCTTCAGTGTGGATGAAGTTTCTCATTAGCTAAAGTCAATAAACTAATAATATTCATGCTCATAAGAGGAATATAGGGAAATCATTCATGTCAATCTGGGGAGAAACTGCATAGTGATCTTTACAGAACGAACTTTGATTAGATATTTGTGTTTACTTACATTTATCTTGTCTTTAGATCTTAAGGAAATGAACGTTAAAGGCAGATACTGAACATGAACAAGATTCACATTTGAAGTTATAAAATTATCAATCTGCTGTCAGTGTAGATATTTACAAACATTTGACATATTTAAAAAGTAAATACAGCCACATTATCTTACTAATACTAGGTTTTAAAATATGACATATTTTTGGTACGATAAATTATCTGCATCTGCACAGGTCATTTCCCTACAGATAAATGTAAATCAAAGCTAGTCTTAAAACTTATCTTACTTTCTTACTTTTATCATTTTTGTTTACTTTCACTGCTAACTCTATGAAAAAATATCTTAAATGCCCCAACTGGCATCATGAAAGTAAGTTTTTCGCCTAATGAAAAGTGAAGTGTTAGTCAATCAGTTGTCTGATTCTTTGTAACTCCATGGGCTGTAGTCTGCCAGGCTCCTCTGTCCATGGAATTCTCCAGGTAAGACTACTGAAGTGGGTAGCCATTCCCTTCTCCAGGGGACCTTCCTGAGCCAGGGATCAAATTCAGGTCTCCTGCATTGCAGGCAGATTCTGTATCATCTGAGCCACTATTACCATGTATAAAACCATCACCAAAGATCAGTAATTACGTTATAACTTCAAATGCAAGAACTTTTCCCATATTCCTAAGCCATTTGATCCTTCACAATATCTTTCTATATATCTATATAATAAACTTTGCATCTTATTTATTTGATTTTTCATACACAAATTCCTTAAATTTCAGCATTTACAAAAGCAGCTTTCTCACCAAGCACCACTCTATCCATTCTGAAGATTTTCCTTTTTATCTTATAGCTTCCTTATTAACATCTATAAATAGATTTGCCAAACTGCTGCCCACACACAGTCAGGACTCAGGGTTTTTCTTCAGTTCCTATTCTTATTTCACCTGAAGACCCCGCCCTCCATCTAGGCCAGGGTTTCATCTCAACACCCACTTTTCAAAGATTGTTTTAAATGTGAACTATTTTTAAAGTCTTCATTGAAAAAACAATATTGTTTCTGTTTATGCTTTGCTTTTTTGGCCACAAGGCCTGTGGTATATTAACTCCCAGACTAGGGATCAAACCTGCACCTTCTGCATTGGAAGGTGGGCTCTTAAATGCTGGACCACCACAGAAGTCCTAAAATCCACTTTAAAATCAGCTTTTTCAGCCATAACTATGTGAGCTCTCTTTACCTCACTGCCACCTAGAATATCTAAATGGATTCCCTATTTGCCCCTTTGCCCATAATCTTTCTCTTTTTTATTTTATCATCTATGTTATTTTCATATTTATTTTTCCCAATTATTGAAGACATGATAGCTGCACCTTCATCAAAAATCTGCTTAGAAAAATACATGAATTTCAAAGCAGTTGAGATCCAACTTTTAGGGAGAGAGCAAATTAGTCAAGATGGCATAGTCAGGCTCTCTCACCCCAAGGCCTCTCACTCTCGCCCCACACGCTAGCAAAATAATGCTCAAAATTCTACAAGCCAGGCTTCAACAGTACATGAACTGTGCAATTCCAGATGTTCAATCTGGATTTAGCAAAAGCAGAGGAACCAGAGATCAAATTGCCAACATCTGCTAGATCATCAAAAAAAAGTAAGAGAGTTCCGAAAAACATATACTTTGCTTTACTGACTATGCCAAAGCCTTTGTCTGTGTGGATCATAAAAAAACTGTGGAAAATTCTGAAAGAGATGGGAATACCAAAACACCTGACCTGCCTCCTGAGAAATCTGTATGCAGATCAAGAGGCAACAGTTAGAACTGGACATGGAACTACAGACTGGTTCCAAATTGGAAAGGGAGTATGTCAAGGCTGTATGTCACTCTGCTTATTTAACTTATAGGCAGAGTACACCATGCAAAATTTTGGGTTGGATGAAGCACAAGCTGAAATCAAGATTGCCGGGAGAAATATCAATAACCTCAGATATGCAGATGACACCACCATTATGGCAGAAAGCAAAGAGGAACTAAAAAGCCTCTTGATGAAAGTGAAAGAGGAGAATGAAAAAATTGGCTTAAAGCTCAACATTCAGAGAACTAAGATTGTGGCATCCACTCCCATCACTTCATGGCAAATAGATGTAGAAACAAAGGAAACAGTGGTTGACTTTATTTTTTTGGTCTCAAAAATCACTGCAGATGGTGACTGCAGCCATGAAATTAAAAGATTTTGCTCCTTGAAAGAAAAGCAATGACCAACCTATTCAGCATATTAAAAAGCAGAGACATTACTTTACCAACAAATCTCAGTTTAGTCAAAGCTATGGTTTTTCCAATAGTCATGTATGGATGTGAGAGTTGGACTATAAAGAAAGCTGAGCACTGAAGAATTGATGCTTTTGAACTGTGGTGTTGGAGAAGAGTCTTGAGAGTCCCTAGGACTGCAAGGAGATTCAATCAGTCAATCTTAAAGGAAATCAGTCCTGAATATTCATTGGAAGGACTAATGTTGAAGCTGAAACTCCAATACTTTGGCCACCTGATGCAAAGAACTGACTTATTGGAAAAGACTCTGATTCTGGGAATGATTGAAGGCAGGAGGAGAAGAGGATGACAGAGGATGAGATGGTTGGATGGTATCACTAACTTGTTGGACATGAGTTTGAGTAGGCTCCAGGAGTTCGTGATAGACAGAGAAGCCTGGCATGCTGCAGTCCATGGGGTCGCAAAGAGTCAAATACAACTGAATGACTGAAATGAATTAAACAGTTGAGATCCCTTATAGCACTGTGTATGCATGCCTCAAGGTTTATGTAACAGCTGAGATCACATATAGCCCTGCACATGTACGTCACCAGGTAGTTAACTTGGTTGCAGGTTACTTTTGATATATCAGCTCCACCTGGAAAAGCCTTGGTGGTGGTTTGAAGTACATCTGTATGAGCTTCACCATGAAAGCCCTGGCTGCTGCTGCATTGGAGTATATTAGAGCGACATCATGGTTGTGTTATGTGAGGTTATGTGATGGCTCCATTATGACAATGTTATGGTTATGTTGTGGCTGGTGCTATGGCAACTATGTCAGCCCAGAGAGGGGCTGTGTTATGGCCGTCATGCCAGATCGGAGAGGATAAATGTGTCTGCAGTTCCTATGCCTCCTAGTGTTTTTTCCCAGCCTCTTAGCTAGAGCCTTGTCTACTTTGGGTTCAGAGAACAGTGTGGACAATGTGAACAGTGTGACAACTGGCCTCAGGAACAGGATCAGTGAAATAGTTGAAATAGTCAGCAGGATACCCAGCAGGCAGAAGAGCCTGTGGCTCCACCAGAGGGAGGAAGCCAGTGGTCACCATATAGCCCATGGTGGTATCTTGTGGCTGCAATCCTCTTGGAGTGGGCTCAGTGGAATTCCAACTGGGGGTGGTCACCTGATAGCACTGACATTGCATTACAGGCAGTGAGTTCCCATTTGCCGAACGAGGTGGCACGGACTGCTGCTGGCACCATAGGGTAGATTTTCCTGACTACTCTGAAGGCAATCTGGATCATGCCCTACACTATGCTACACTGGTGCACAGTATTCAGAGATGCTTGGAAAAACTAGAGCAATGTATATTGGCATAAGAGCAAGAACCCCATGGCTTGAAGAACCCAGCAGCTCTGACAGTGAGATGGTAAGTGATGGTGACGATGAACATTATGAGACTAAGGTTCTGAGACTGCAGGTTCCCACTTGGGAGTGAGGACCACTGTACAGCAGAAAGTGAAGCATGAGTAGCCTATGGCCCAGGGGGGGCATCCTCAAGGGGCCCTCAATGTGACTGACTTCATGATGTATTGATCATATAGTCAGGCAGAGTTGATTGACTTGGGTATGCAGTTTCTGTAAAAACAAAGGAAACCCTTGGCAGCACGGCTTTTGTGACTTTGGGACACAGGAGTAGACAGTATCATATGTGTTGGAGACAGAATAGAATGACTGGCATCTATAAGCACTATAACCACTCACCTCTGGTTGAGACAAAAGTTGCAGAATACCAGGCGACTCATGCAAAGTGCACCTACTCAAGGAAACACCCTCATAGAATGGATTAACGCTGCCATCTGCAATGTGTGGTCAAATATGAGAAGGTTCCTGGACACTGAGTGAATGATGTACCTATGCCGAGTGGTGAGAGAACTGGGTATGAAGCAGTCGATGTTTAACCCAAGTATTCAAGGCCCAGGTGATGAGCATTTTACTGGCAGTATTCAAGACGCCATTTTGAACAATGCCTTGTCTACTTCTTTTGAATCCCTGACTATTTTTACACCTTATGTGGGGCACCCCATCTAGGACTTGACCTCAATGGTGGCTATTTTGGGAGAAATAGAGGGACTGTGGCAGCCAAATGGGATTAGAAGTGTGAAGACCCTGAAGGGGGCTCAAGCTGTCACCCCACCCAGGTGACAACAATGCAAATGAGGGCTGATTTTCTGGCAGCGGGATTTGACAGAAATAAAATTGATAAACAGCTCAATGCTCTGCTCCTAGAGCTATAGAGGCAACTGAGACTGGACAGCAGTTTACCAAGTTTGGGAAGTACTCACAGCAAGAGATACGGGCAGTTCAGTTAGATTACATGGTACCCAAGGATGTTCCTTTAGATGATGCCCTTTTCTGCTTTGAATAGGACTCAGACCAAGGTGCCCTCCTGAAGACCCCAAGCAGGGACTGGAGGCCCCATGTAGAACTTGCAATTCACTGGTCACTAGCTAATGTACAAAGAGTAATGGCTCTGGTTGTCACTGGTGCCAAATGCAGTCTTGATTATGGCAAACCAGGGCAATTTCCTGGTCCTAGTGCATACGTTGATGGCTATGGCAGCCAAATTATGTAGACGTAGACTGTAAAGATTTAAGCTGTATCCTAGATTTAAAACAATGTACTATAAAGGTTGTGTCCTGTGATGTAGATTTAGTAGAACAGTGTACTGTAAAGGTTTGTCTTGTGATGTGCTGCTAACCTGATTCTCTTGTAGATTTAGAACAGTATGAAACCTCAGATACGCAGATGACACCATCTTTATGGCAGAAAGTGAAGAAGAACTAAAGAGCCTCTTGATGAAAGTGAAAGAGGAGAATGAAAAAGTTGGCTGAAAGCTCAGCATTCAGAAAACTAAAATCATGGCTTCTGGTTCCATCACTTTATGGCAAATAGATGGGGAAACAGTGGAAACAGTGGCTGACTTTATTTTTCTGGGCTCCAAAATCACTGCAGATGGTGATTGCAGCTATGAAATTAACAGATGCTTGCTCCTTGGAAAGAAAATTATGACCAACCTAGACATCATATTAAAAAGCAGACATTACTTTGTCAACAAATGTCCAAATAGTCAAGGCTATAGTTTTTCCAGTAGTCATGTATAGATGTAAGAGTTGGACTATAAAGAAAACTGAGTGCCAAAGAATTGATGTTTTTGAACTATGGTGTTGGAGAAGACTCTCGAGAATCCCTTGGACTGCAAGGAGATCCAACCAGTCCATCCTAAAGGAGATCAGTTCTGGGTGTTCATTGGAAGGACTGATGTTGAAGCTGAAACTCCAATACTTTGGTCACCTGAAGCGGAGAGCTGAGTCATTTGAAAAGATTGAGGGCAGGAGGAGAAGGGGACAATAGAGGATGAGATGGTTGGATGGCATCACCGACACAATGGACATGGGTTTGGGTGGACTTCAGGAGTTGATGATGGACAGAGAACCTTGGTGTGCTGCGGTTCATGGGGTCGCAAATAGTTGGACACCACTGAGCCACTGAACTGAACTGAACTGAAAGCATTTGGAATCATGTGGGTGGGCTCTGAATGCCACACACACACAAAAAAATCTCCTCTTTGAAGGGATGGGCTCAACGTCTGTAGGGTTTTGCAGGTCCTTAATAAAACCCCACAGAGGTGGACTTTCCCCTGTGGAGACTTTCCTGCAATTTCACAAGGACAAATGGTGGACTGGACTTGGCCATGGAAGACAGAGGCACTCCACAATTGGTGGGTGGCTCTTCTAGCTCCATAAGGGCAAGGACTGCAATGTGAGTTCCAGGTGCTATCCGGTGCTGGGTTTTGCTATGTGTTGGGGAATGTAACAGGTGTTGTTGCAGCACCTACTGCTGTTGCAAGATGTAAGTTCAAGGGTCAGTGTTACTCCCCGAGGGAATATACTGGAAGATAGACTCGGTGTAGATTGTGAGGTGAGAAACCCTGAAGGGGATGGAGTGTAGGGAAAGAGCAAATTAGCCAAAATGTAATGGTCAGGCTCTTTCACCACATGGCCTCTCACTCTTGCCCCATGTTATGTAAATAATGATTATGTAACAGTTGAGATCATTTATAACACTGCACATGCATGTCATGAGGTATTCGTTTGGCTATGGGCCATTTTAATATATAAGTTCCACCTGGAAAAGCTATGGGGGTTTCGTGCAGTATGTCTGCCTGTGTGAGCTTCACCATGAAAGCTCTAGCTGCTGGTGTATTGGGGTTACATTGGAGCGGCATCATGGTTATGATTTGTAAACCATGGCATCATGGTTTACATTATGGCTCCCTTATGGCCACATTATGGTTGTGGTTGCTGTGTTAGCCAGGAGAGAGGCTGTGTGATGGCTCCTGTGCCAGCCAGGAGAGAATAAACATGTCTGCAGTTCCTATGGCTCCTTTGTCTTCTTCCAGCCTCTTAGTTGAAGCCTTGCCTACCCTGGATTCATTGAAGAGTTCAGACACTGTGAACAGTAAGACAATAGGCATTTCAAATAGGATCAGTTTACACAACTGTAAACTATTTTTCCAACTTAACCTACCAATAGGCTTTTCACATGTTGTGTTGTTCACTCCCAAGGGAACTTGCCCTTTTAGAATGCATTATACATCTCTCTGGTTCTTAGGTTATTGTTGTAATTGTTCAGTTGCTAAGTTGTATTTGACTCTTTGTGACCCTATGAACTGCAGCATGCCAGGCTTCCCTGTCCTTCACTATCTCCTGGAGTTTGCTCAAACGCATTGAGTCAGTGAGTCACTCTTAGGTTGAGTGCCTTATAAAGAGTGCTTGAGATCAATACTTTTGGGAAGCAGTATTCTCTGGAGAAAGAAAGTTCTATAAACTAAATGCTTTATCTGCCCTTCCCCTCTCAAATTTATATGCTGAAATCCAATTTCCTAATTGCATTAGAAGGTAGGACATTTGGGAGGTGATTAGTTCAGGAGAGTGGAGCCGTCATGAATGGGATTTGTGCCCTTATGGAAGAGACCCCTGGAAGGTGCCTTGTCCCTTACTTCTTCTTCCTGTGAGGACACAGTGAGAAGGCCACCCTCTGTGGCCAGGACGTGGGCTCCGATCTGCCAGAACCTTGATTTTGGAGCTGCCAGCCTTCAGAATGATGAGAAATAAATAAGTTACCCAGCCTGTGGTATTTTTGGTATAGCAACCTGAATAGGCTAAGACAGTGAGTAAAAGAAATGATACAAATGCATAGCTCCTTTTTTGTTCAAAGTGCATATTGGTTTTTTAAAATAGCATTTAGCACTTATTTTCTTCTATCTTCTTTTATAATGAGTTACTAATATGTACTGAAATCTTTGGGAACAAAGACACTCTTTTTGTTGTCTATTTTTATATTCACACCACCACAGGTCTAAGTCAAAATCTCTATAACGCAGGCAAAATTTTCAAATAAAATGTATTGTCAGGAAAAGTGAATATTTTACAGGAAATTTTAAGAGCAGTAATCTTATTTTCTGGGAAAAAAAAGCCATTATATATTTTACATTTCAATATTATATTTATGGTTATGGATTTAAGGTCTTCTTTTCTATTTCATGTCAACCCTTTCAAAATCATCATTTCTGTCACTGAAATGCTATTTGGCATTTTTCCTAGATTAACTACCTTTAGACACTCGTGTTTTATTTTATAGCAAAATTGAAAGCTATTAGACATAAAATTCACAGAATTAAAGAGAGTCGCAGGAGGTCACCTTAGCCCAAGTGCTAAGTGGAACTGAAGCTTTTCTCAAATGATTCACAAAGGTAATTGTCTACTTGCTCCATTTATTTTTTTAAAGAACAAGCCACCATCCCAATATTTTACAACTTTTATAGGCTTTCTTTCTACATGCAAAACTATAATAGATCTGTTTTTTTCTGCTTTTAGGACCTTTCTGACATAATTTAGATTCTCATTGACTTTTATAATGGAAATAAAACACCTATTTTTATAAATCTTTCTTAACTGGCTTAATTTTTAAATCTGCTAATTTTATTTTCCCCTTGATTTTAGAAAAAGCAATTTATTTTTAATTCCTTTTACTGAACTTTTTATTTTGAGATACTATAGATTCCCTGGCAGTTGTAAGAAATAATGCCCTTTAATCAGTTTTCCTTCATGATAATATCTTGAAAATCAAAGTACAATGTCACAAGCTCAATACTGAAACTGATTCAGCCAAGACGTGGAAATTTTCCACCACCACAAGCATCCTTAACTGCCACCACTGATAAGAATACTATATATATGGAAACATACACTATCCAGCCTTTGCACTGGCTTTTTGCACTCAATATAATTCCCTTGAAATTCATCCAGGTTCTTGGAGATATCAAAGCTTCGTACTTTTTTTGAATGTTGAATAAAATTCCATAGTACAGATGTACCAGTTTGTTTAACCATTCACCCAATGAAGGCCCACTAGGTTATTTACAGCTTTGTATTTTACAAATAGAGTTACTAAAATATTCATGTATGGGTTTTTGTGTGGACAGAAATCTTCACTTTTCTGAGGAAAAAGCTTAGGAGTGTAATTTGTGGGTCACATGAGAATTGCATGTTATTCTTTTTTATGATGCTGTCAGACTATTTTCAAATGTGGTTGTACCATTTTACAAAGCTATCTGCAAAAGTGTACTAGTGATCAAACTGCTCTGCATTCTTACACGTTTTTAGGTGATACAATTTTTTTATTTTAGGCATTCTTATTGTATGCAGTACTTTTTACTTTTGCTTTAACTTGCATTTCTCTAATGACTAATAATATTGAACATTTCTTTCTGTGCTTATCTGCCATCTTTATCACTGAAATGCATCTTCATCTATTTTTCCATTTTCTAATTGGGCTGTTTCTTTTTAATATTGAGTTTGGAGAGCTCTTTATATGTTCTAGATACGTCTCTTTCACATATATCCTTTGCAAATATTTTCACCCATTTTGTAGCTTAACTTTTTTTTTAAATAAAGTTAACTTTTGATAAAGTTCAATTTTCCAGTATTTTGTTTTATGAACCATGTTTTTGTGTGGCTCAGATTGTGAAGAATCTGCCTGCAATGCAGGAGGCCTGGATTCAATTCCTGGGTCAGGAGTATCCTCTGGAGAAGGAAGTGGCAGCCCACTCTAGTATTCTTCCCTGGAGAATTTCATGGACAGGGGAGCCTGGCAGGCTACAGAGTCCATGGGAATGCAAAGAGTCAGACATGACTGAGTGACTAACACACATAAGCTTCTGTGTAAACTTGGACAAATCTGGCCTTAACCCCAAATTCTAAAGAATTTCTCCTACTTTTTCCTGAAAGTTTTATAGTTTTACATTTAATTACACAATTCACTTTGAATTAAATTGTGTATAAGTTGGAAAACTGAGATAAGATTTTTTTTCACTTTTTGACCCAGAAATGGCAAATTACAGTTCCATTTGTTGAAAAGAGTATCCTGTCTCCTTTTAATTGCTGTATCATCTTTACTGAAATCAATTTAGTACACTTGTGTTTTGGATACTTTTTTCATTCTCTTGATCCATCTGTCTATCCTTCCACCAATACCAGAGTCATGGTTACTGTTACTATTTAATAAGTTTTGAAATCAAGTAATTGATTCCTCAAAATTTCTTCTTCTTTTTCAAAATAGTTTTCTTCTATATCAGTTTGTGGACAATTGACATCTTTACTATGTCTCTTCCAATCCATGAACATGGTATGACCTTCACTTATTTAGATCTTTTAATATTTTTCTTCAACATTACACAGAATTCAGCATACAAATTCTGTACGTATTTTATAGATTCATACCTATATATGTAATTGTGAATGAATTTATACTTTTCAGTTTGCACATGTTCATTGTTATATAGAAATGCAATTGATTTTTATGTGTCGACCTTCTCTTCTACAGGAGAGATCTGAGGGTGTTTGGGGCAAGGGTAGTACATTTCTTGAGATTTTCTACACAGTCAGCCAAGCCATCTACAAATCAGGGCAGTTTTGTTTTTTTTTTTTTAATTTTTCCTTTCTAATCTGTACACTTTGTTTTTTTTTTTTTTTTT
>SJYC01146164.1:0-11456 GCA_006408675.1 Madoqua kirkii | reverse complement strand
TCTTATTTTTCTGTTTATTTTTCTTTTTCCCCAAAGTCCCCCTTTCAGCATTCCGCGCCGCCGGAGTGCTTACCCTTTCGGTTCTTTTTTTTTTTTTTTCTTTTTTCCTGAAAGTCCTCCTTTCAGCTTTCCGCCCCTGGGTGCTTACCCTTTCGGTTCCGTTGTGCCCTGCATTGAGCGCCAGATGCTAGCGACGGAATGAAACACCAACACGGCTGAGTGGTTTAAATCTTTTTCTTTATTCTTCTTATCCCGCTGCTTCTTGCACCTGCCTTATTTTATATCTTTTTCACAACAATTTACAGGGCAAGTTGCCAAACGCTATGATTCAATGACTACGCAGTGCGCAGGCACGGGGTGAGATAACCTTTACCTTAACTTATTTACTGCAGCTAAGACTTTGTTTGGGGGAACTTCCTTATCAACTTAGAATCCATTTTGACCCTGGGTCTGTTCCTTTTTGAAGGATCAGAGAAACGTCCTGATCCTGTATGCAAGAAATGTTCTTTCCCACAGGGTCAAAGGATTCTTGGCTGAAGATCTCCTTCGCAAGAATATTCAGCCCTGACCGGGAGCCTTGTTTGCAAGAGTCTTCCCAGCCTTCCTTATACATTGTTCCCTACACAGGCTGTGACTGATTCTTAAGTCCACCATTCCCATTTTATATCTCCAGCCTAAAATAAGACAGGAGCATTTTCTGACTCCCATCTTCCCCTGGAGTACTGTATCAAAGTTGTCATCATTGCCTGGTTATGAGTCAGAGTCTCCCACTAGACTGAATTCCCAAGGGCAAGAGTAGTGTCTTACTGATTTCCATGCTGTGTTCCCAGCACATAGTGAACAGTCAATAAATGCTGAAGAAAATAGTGAATAAAGGAACTTGCATGGTACCCTTGAGACTTTGTCATGCAGGCAGGGGAATGAGGAGGTGGCATCTGAACTGAACTTTGAAGGATGAACAAGAGTCCTTTGGTACATGGTGTCAGAGAGGGAATCCCAAGCAGAGGAATCAGCTTGAGCAAAGGCATAGAGAAGAGTCCAGAGTAGGGTTAGGATAGGTTGGGAATTCAAGTTGGGGTTAAATTATGAAGGATCTTGATAGCACCTTGAACCACCCCTCTATCCCTCAGAGTGCGAGTGGGCTGGAAGAAGAGGATGGAAAGAAGGGCTGGGGCAGCCAGATGGCACAGGCAGATGCCAGCCTGGCTTGAAGGTCTAGCCAAGACTGTCTACTGAGTTCCATCCTCTTGGGACAGCAGAAGACCCAGAATTTACGGAATGAAGGGACAATATAGGTGGTTAATAGTTAACCCCACTAGGAAATTAAGGGCTTCCCTGGTGGCTCAGATGGTAAAGCATCTGCCTGCGATGTGGGAGACCCAGGTTCAATCTGTGGGTTGGGAAGTTCCCCTGAAAAAGAAAATGGCAACCCACTCCAGTATTGTTGCCTGGAAAACCCCATGGATAGAGGTGCCTGGAGGGCTACAGTCCATGGAGTCACAAAGAATAGGACACAGCTGAGTGACTAACACAATAAAGGGGATTATAAATAGAAAAATATGGGGAACTTCTCTAAGTTAGTGATTATTCAAGAAAGCAGGCTTGTTTAGCAACAGAAGCATGGTACATGCCCCCCAAACAATAAAACAATGGTGGCATGAAACCCACAGTGAGCTCAATAAGTTAATGACCCCCAAACAGGCTCTGTGCACTCAAAAAAACATCATTTATGGGAAGGTGACCTTTTCCAAATGAAAATCCCTCATTGTACTGAGACCAGAAAATATCTTTCCAAAGTGCAATGATATTCCTGGCCTGACCATGTAGTGTGGGACAAGTAAACTTCCCTGCTCTATGTAGAGTGGGAACTGATGATGGAAACATGACGTCTACTCAATAAAGACAAAGAAAGTCTTCTTCCCCTCCCCCACTTTTCCTTTGATTATAAAGCTGTAGCCCACTAAGTTCTCGGGGCGCACAGCAATTCTTGCCTGCCTATTTTTAAGTCTCACAAGTGTCCTATTCTAATATATCATGCTTATATCACTTTGCTCTTGCTGAATTCTTCTCTGCACTGAGACATAAAGAACTGTGGTACCAGAGTTCTTCGGAGCCCCCCTGAAATGATACCAATCAATTTCAAAAGAACATCAGAAGGACAAGTGTTCAGCCAAGAGACAGAGTTAAGACATAGGCAAAAGATCTAAATGGCTGCTTATGCATGGCCAGAGGTCAGGAAATGCGACTGGAGTCACAGAATGCAGTCAGTACTAAGCCTAGAAACAGAATACAGGAAACCAATTAAGGTCACAATTAAGCTGTGTCTCACTGGAGGCAGTGCTGTGATCCGGACTCTCTGGGTCTCATCTTCTCTTTTGTAAAATGGGGCCGAAATATACAACGCATGTAAGGAGGCTGGCACAGGGTAGGTGAGTGGTGGGAGCAAAATCCCCTCCATCTACTTCCATTTCGAGTTCTTTTTTTTTAAGTGTGTGTGTGAACTGTGGATGCTGTTCCTTCATTTGCATCACAAATATTTGTTGAGTAATGACGATGTTCTTTAACAGTGTGTGGCCACTAGAGAAACAATGACAAGAAGCCAAGTTCCCTTTGAACCACGGAAACCTTGTAGCTTTGCTCAGATTTTCTCCCAGGCAGGACCCATGTATCTCTTGATCTCTCCACTGGGTTTGTCCCAGCCTATAACCAGTAAGTATTGATAGTGACCCAAGTTGTTTCATTCTCCAAACATTCCCCATCCCCTGCTCTGTTCTAGTCCTATGCTCAGGGCAACCCATGGGTCAGATTCATCACCCTCAAGAAGAATGTTCTTCATCCACTTTTCTCCACTGTACCAAGCTTTTGAGTTAATGGGTGTGCTGGTAGTTTCCCACGTGTATTCAACCTGATCTCTAATATATAAATCTGACAGATACCCTTTCATGTTTATGCTACTGAGTCCAAGCTCTGTTTGCCCATGACTCAGTGAATTTGAGTGACAAGAGGTTGAGGCAAGGAATACGACTGTATTCAGAAACCCAGCAGAGCAAGAAGATAGCAAACCAATGTCTCCAAATAACCATCTTATGGGGTCTGGATGTCAAATTCTTTTACAGAAAAAAGATGGGGGAAAGTGAGGAAATTAAGTAAAAGTGCCATTAGTCTTGTAAATATCTCCTAGAATGGCAAGCTCCAGGGAGGGGATTTGTTAATTTGTTTCTTCCTGCCATTCACCAGAGGACAGGGTTCTGAAAAAAGGCACTGTAATTTAACAGTCAGGCAGAGAGGCAGGATTTTCTGGAGCAGGTCATTTTGTATGATTATAATACCAAAAGCAAGCAAAAGCAGTCAAAGAAACATTTCAACCGGGAGTCTGTATTGGCCCTTCCCTGCAACATTTATAACAACGTGGTTATCAGTGGATTTGTTTTAGGGGCATCTTTTTATCTTGAGATTCATATCTGCATTGTATTCATGTTGCAGTATCTATGTGACTTTGGCACTTGCCTGTCTCCATCCCTCATCCAGAGTCTCTTAGAAATGGAGTCTGAGTCCTGCTGACATTTTATGTCTAGCACATGCTAGGTATACCATAAATATTTCCAGGATAAAATTCCCACCAAAGATTGAGCCATTAAATGGAGTTGAACTCTTCTTCAATTTCTAGGTGACTGGCTTGCTCAGGAGGTGTCCTCTTTTCTGAGGCTGTGCAGTGGTAAATAGAAGAAGAATATTTGATTCTTCTTCTTGAATACCTGAATCAAATATTTGATCTGCTCTTTAACAACTAGGAGAAGTCAGAGCCAGCTGCCCTTGCAGGATCGTTTGATAAGCATGACCAGCCTCCGTACCTAAAGACTGTGCATGAGATAACTCTTATCTCCAGCTCAGAGGAAGCCCAGCTCCAGCACATCAACAGATGTGTATGGAGCATCTGAGCCCATCTCTGGGGAGACCACAGTGACCAGGACAGGGATACCTGCCCTCATGGATCTTACAGGGGAGAGAAGTAGATGGTGAGTAACTGACAAAAGAAGTTACAAGTGGGAGGAAGAGAAAGCAGAGTGCCATGAAAGCTCAATAACTGAATTCATAGAGAATGTTGCAGACTAGGGGGAGACCTCATGGAGAAGGTAGCATTTAAATAAGACTTTCTGGTCAAAAGGGAGAGGAAAAGGGGCACTAGACAAAAGGAACAGCATGTGCAAAGGACCCAAGGTGGGAAGACAATTGCCTATTTGAGGAACAGAGGAAGGCCAACATGACAGGGCACTTGGGCAGCAAGGAGAGGCTGTGGCTCATGGTGTCTACTGGCGGGGGTCTGAATAATAGTGTTGCAGGGAAAAGCCAGTTCTGACTCCATGATGGAATGTTTCTTTGACTTGATTTTTGTTGCTTTGGTTATTATAATTATACACAATGGCCTGCCTCAAAGAGCCCTGCCCCTCTGCCTTAAAGTAAAAGTTCTTTTTGTTCAGAGCCCTGTCTACCTGTGGATGGAACACATCCCCTTGCCTGAAACTTGCTGATCTAGGAGATATTTGCAAGATTAATGGTCTTTTTACTTTGTTTCCTCACCTCCCCACATCTCTGATCCATAAAACAACTTGACATTCAGACTCCATAAGATGGTTATTTTGAGACATTGGTCTGCCGCCTTCTGGGTCTACTATTTTCCAAACAAAGCTGTGTTCCTTGTCTAAACACCTTGGCTCTGATTCACTGGCCTGTTGTGTGACAAGCAGGGTGAGCTTGGATTTGGTAACAATAGGACCTTACTCCATAGCCCCACAGCCACAAGATGACACTCACTGGCACAGGGGGCACTAGCTATGACACATACACAAGAGGAGGCAGGTTTCTGTGATGCCAGCCACGCTTGAAAATGAGTTTCAGAGAAGCTAGAGGATAGCCATTTACACTTCAGAAGGATTTTGTAGCTCACAGATTCCATAGAGTTGTAATGAGAGAGTTGTTTGCTTGTTTAGAAACAAGCACCTACTTCTTGCCAGGTTTTAGAAACACAGCAAGTCCAGAGTGGTCCTACCCTTTTGGGGTTGCCAACAGAACAAAGAAAGGGGGGGTATTGAACATGTAATTTATATCACATAGGAATGATTGAGGAAGTAGAAGCTGCAGCTCCCAGGAGTATGCAACACTTAGCTGCTTTGTGTGCCTTGGGTTTGCCAGCCCGGGGCACCAAGGTGCATGATGTAGCATTTGGCTGCTTGGAGGTCTGGCAATCCTGTGCCTTGTGGAAAAAGAAGGCCACCTCCAATTCCCACTTATATCTCTTGCTGCCAATTAAATTTGGGGCTTGAAAGTAAGTGGGAAAAAGCAGGCCTGGGACCATTCCTCCAGAGTAGGGTGGACCTGTGGCTTTGTCTCTACTTACCCTTGAGCTATGCATCTAATCTCATCTGCCTTAGCTTTGTGCCTGAGACGGACGTAAAAAAAAATTCAGAAATGAAGTGGGGATGGGAATTATGTGTCAACTTTTAATGAGTCCCCAGGTATCACAGAATATCCCTTGGCTTATTTGCTAATGAAAGTTGGAATTGGCTCACAGAGAATGTCAGTGGAGTTTCACGGGCAGTTCAGGGCAAGTGTTGTTCATCTCTCTGTGTCCTCCAAGAAGGATGCTCGGGGACCTTCACTGATGAGAACACTGGGGTATAGCTGGAGGTGGCAGGTTCAGATGAGATATACTAATTGTGAGAAATGGAGTATTTCCTACCATATGAGTAATAAGAATGTCATGGTCATCAGCAATTCTGGCCCTCAAAATGTGAATTCCTGAGCCCTAAGGACAACCAGAAAGGAGAACAATGCCTGTGCAACTTGGCAGCCACGAGGCTGCAGCCACTCCCTGTGGTGAACAATGAGGAACTCAGGATGTAAAAAAACACAGAACACTGGCCCCAGATAGCTGAGATGCATAGGAAAAAATGATTTATGTGAGCCCAGATTCTTGCATCTTCCCATAAATAGAAAAGTGTTAGATTCCTTAACTTGAGGTACCTGGTTTTCCTTTATTAACAATAATCTTGATGTTCAGACTATCTGCCCCTTGTTCCAAACTTCTGTATAACCTGACTCTTCTGCTTGCCTCCTTGGAGCAGTTCACTCAGGGTTCTTGAGATGCTGTCTCCCAGGTTTGAAGTTCTAAAAATTCCCACCAAATAAAACATAACTCTCAACTTTTAGGTTGTGATTATTTTTTTAGTTGATATCTGCTAAGAAGACCATACTACATCACTTCAGCTCAGTTTTTAGGAATTTTTCAATTTGTGTTCTTTAACAGAGAGAAGCTGACTGTTGGTGTTGTTTACTTGCACAGTTGTGTCCAACTCCTTGTGACCCCATGGGCTGCAGCACACCAGGCTTCCCTGTCCTTCACCATCTCCCAGAGCTTGCTCAAACTCATGTCCATTGAGTCAGTGATATGATTCAACCATCTCATCCTCTGTCATCCCCTTCTCCTACTGCCTTCAGTCTTTCCCAGCACCAGTGTCTTTTCCAGTGAGCTGGCTTTTCACATCAAGTGGCCACAGTATTGGAGTTTCAGCTTCAACATCAGTCCTTCCAATGAATATTCAGGTTGACTTCCTTTAGGATAGACTAGTTTGGTCTCCTTGCAGTCCTAGTGACTCTCAAGAGTCTTCTCCAACATCACTGTTCAAAAGCACTAATTCTTTGGTGCTGAGCCTTTTTTATGGTCCAACTGTCACATTTGTACATGACTACTGGAAAAACCATAGCTTTGACTATATGGACCTTTATCAACAAAGTGATGTCTCTACTTTTTGATGTGCTGTCTAGGTTGGTCATAGCTTTTCTTCCAAGAAGCAAATATCTTTTAATTTCATGGCTGCAGTCACCATCTGCAGGGAATTTGGAGCTCAAGAAAATAAAGTCTGTCACTGTTTCCATTGTTTCCCCATCTATTTGCAATGAAGCGATGGGACCAAATGCCATGATCTTAGTTTTTTGAATGTTGAGTTTTAAGCCAACTTTTTCACTCTTCTCTTTCACCTTCATCAAGAGGCTCTTTAGTTCCTCTTCACTTTCTTCCATAAGGGTGGTGTCATCTGCATACCTGAGGTTGTTGGTATTTCTCCCAGAAATCTTGATTACAGCCTGTGCTTCATCTAGCCCAGGACTTAGCATGATGTACTCTGCATACAAGTTAAATAAGCAGGGTGACAATATGCATCCTTGATGTACTCCTTTCCCAATTTGGAACCACCCCATTGTTCCATATCTGCTTCTAACTGTTGCTTCTTGACTTGCATGTAGATTTCTCAAGATGCATGTAAGGTGGTCTGATATTCCCATCTCTTTATGAATTTTTCCATAGTTCCCTGGTGGCTCAGATGGTAAAGCGTCTGTCTGCAATGCAGGAGACCTGGGTTCGATCCCTGGGTTGGGAAGATCCCCTGGAGAAAGAAATGGCAGCCCACTCCAATATTCTTGCCTGGAAAATCCCATGGATGGCAGAGTCTGGTAGGTTATTGTCCATGGGGTTGCAAAGAGTTGGACACGACTGAGCAACTTCACTTTGTTGTGATCCACTCAATCAAAGGCTTTAGCATAGTCAACGAAGCTGGTGAGAACTGTTCTCTCCACATTCTTAAATGTTTATTGAAAACCAAGGCCTAAATAATTTAGTGCTTCTCTTAATGACTCATATCAGAAGACTCACATTCAAACCCTGATCCATCCAGTTTCTTGCTGTGTGACTTTAGTGAAGTAAATTGACTTCTCTGAGTCACCATCTGCCAGTGGGGAGGCTAATATTAAGAGCTCTTCATCTTAAGCATCATCTTCTGCTAAAGAAAAAGGGGCTGTTGGGGTAGTAATTTGAGACTTCAATGTCAAAAACAATTCACATAAAAATGGAAAAGCTTTCTATCTTGGAGGAGGAATAGCTACTTGGATCATATGGGAATGCAAATTGATACAACCACTATGGAGAACAGTATGGAGATTTCTTTAAAAACTAGAAATAAAACTAGCACATGATCCAGCAGTCCCACTCCTAGACATATGCCCTGAGGAAACCATAACTGAAATAGACACATGTGCTGCAATGTTCATCACAGCACTATTTACAATAGCTAGGGCATAGAAACAACCTAGATGGCCATCAGTGATGCACGGGTAAAGAAATTGTGGTATAGATATACAATGGAATATCACTCAGCCATAAAAAGGAACTCATTCAACTCAGTTGTAATAAGGTGGATGAAACTAGAGCCTATTGTATAGACTGAAGTAAGTGAGAAAGAGAAAGACAAATATCATATATTCATGCATGTATATGGAATCTAGAAAAATGGTACTGCCCTATTTGCAGGGCAGCAATGGAAACACAGACATGAACAGACTTGTGGACATGGTGAAGTGGGTGTAACAAGAGGGTGGGATGAATTGAGTGAGTAGCATTGAAACATACGCAGGACTGTATGCAGAATTAGATAGCCAGTGGAAATTGTGCTGTATAATGTGCTCTATGATGCAGGGAGCTCAAATATGGTACTCTGATAACCTAGAGGGGTGAGATGGGGTGGGAGGTGGGAAGGAGGCTCAAGAGGGAGGGGACACACGTATACCGATGGCTGACTCATGTTGACATATAGAAGAAACCAACACAATACTGTAAAGCAATTATCCTCCAACTAAAAATAAATAATTATTTTAAAAGATGGAAAAGCAAACACTGGGTAAACAAACAAACAAAAAAAAACCAAAACGAACAACAACAACAAAAAAAACAGCCCTGCAATGAACACTGTGGTATGTATGTCTTTTTCAGTTATGGTTTTCTCAGCATATACGTCTAGTAGTGGGATTGTTGGGTAATATGATAGTGTTACCCCTAGTTTTTTTTAAGGAATCTACATACTGTCTTCCATAGTGGTTGTATCAAGTTACATTCCCACCAATGGTGCAAGAGAGTTCCATTTTCTCCACACCCTCTCCAGTATTTATTTTTTGTGGATTTTTTTTTTTTATGATGGCCATTCTGACAGTGTGAGGTGATACCTCATTGTAGTTTTGACTTGCATTTCTCTTCTAGTGAGGGATGTTGAGCATTTTTTCATGTGTTTATTCACCATCTGTGCGTCTTCTTTGGGGAAATGTCTGTTTAGGCCTTTTGCCCACTTTTTGATTGGGTTGTTTGTTTTTCTGATATTGTTGTATGAGCTGCTCGTATATTTTAGAGATTAATCCTTTGTTTAGTTCACTATTATTTTCACCTTGATTATAGTTTCCTTTTTTGTGCAAAAACTTTTAAGTATAATTAGCTCCCATTTGTTTATTTTTATTTTTGTGTCCATTACTCTAGGAGGTCGGTCATAGAGGATTTTGCTGATTTATGTCATGGTGTTCTGCCTATGTTTTCCTCTGAGTTTTATGACTTTTGGCCTTACATTTAGGTCTTTAATCCATTTTGAGTTTATCTTTGTGTATGGTATTAGGAAGTGTTCTAATTTCATTCTTTTACATGTAGCTGTACAGTTTTCCCAGCACCACTCATTGAAGAGACTACCTTTCCCCCATTGTATATTCTTGCCTCCTTTGTCAAAGATAAGATTCCCAGAGGTGCATGGGTTTATCTCTGGGCTTTCTTTCTTATTCCATTGGTATATATTTCACACTATCATTTCTTGACTGCTTCTCCCTTCTCTTGCATCCCCCAAATTCCCTGATTTAACAACTACTTGAATGTGCCCTTTGGAACTCAGGGTAGGTCATAGAGGTTGGAGCCTATTTCCTACAAACAAGAAATGGCAGGGTGGGCGGATACAGAAAGGCCTCTGTATCCCAGGAGCCCAGGAGCCCCACAGGGTCTTGCTTAGTTTCATTGCCAACCTCTTCCTTCCTCCTCTCTTTTCTAGATTTTTCCCATATATTTTATATTTTTTAATCCAATTGAGTAAACAGATCTATTCCTAGTGCTTTACTCTCTCTCTGTCCTTTCCATTTTAGAATCTTTCACTTAGCTCAAAATAAAAACTTCCCTTAGGCTCCATTACTCCAAAATGGAGTGATAAACTACAAATAGCAAATCATTTTCTCAGAGACACTCTATTTTCTTTTGTACATTTGTTATAATTAAAGGATAATAGTAATAATATTCTAGACACAGTACTTTATACATAGAAAAGACTCAGTTCTGGTGGGTTATTAATTTTAGGTTATTTATTCTTATTCTTTAGGTTGTTGATTGTTATTTTTTTGGGGGGGAGAGGTGAAGGGACAAAATCTTCTCTTGATAGTCCATTCAAGAAGAATCATGTGCATCAGGGACCTGACACATCCTTGTGGTTCTGCTCACCTGCCTTTAAGTAGGTAGCATATTACTAGGCATAGATAATGGGATATAGTTCATCACATTGGATATAAACAAGATATTCTGATGGCTTGAGGCTATAAGAGGGGGAAAGTTGGAGAAAGTCACATAGCCACTATGCATCATACTCCTGAGGAGTGTGGGTATTTTCATTTACCTGTATCATCACAAGAGTTCTATGAAGAAAGGCATTATTGTCTTCAACCCTTCTACCCTATACTGGTGGTTAGGAGTTTAGGGGACAGAAAGTTCTGTAAAAGCTTCTCTTTATGGCATTCTTCAGCTCCTTATTCCTAAGACTGAAAATAATTGGGCTAAGAAAGGGGGTGAAGACTGTATAAGTGGTGGTAATCAGAATGTTACTGTCCATAGAATGAGAGCCCTTGGGCTTGAGGTAGATGAGGGAGGCAAAACCGTAGTGCACGACCACTATGGTGAGGTGGGAGACACAGGTGGAGAAGGTCTTGTGCCGGCCCTCAGTGGAGGGGATCCTCAGGATGGCAGCCACGATGAAGACATAGGAGAGGAAGATGAGGAATAAGCAGCCCATCAGGGCCGTGACACAGACTAGGATCACACCCAGGGTGAGAGAGGCTGTGTCCCTCCCACAGGCCAACTTCAAAAGGGAAAAAATATGGCAGAAAAAATGGTGAATCTCATTGGACCCACAGAAGTTGAGGTGAAAAATGATCAGTGTCACCATCATCCCCACAACTGAGCCACCAGCCCAGCACCAGGACACAAGACGGGCACAGTCACGGGTGCTCATGAGCACGTTGTAGCGCAGCGGGTGGCAGATGGCCACGTAGCGGTCGTAGCCCATGATCATGAGCAGGAAGGAGTGGGTGAAGCCAAACGTGAAGGAGAAGAACATCTGGCTGGCACAGGCCACAAAGGAGATGAAGCGGTGGGTGGAGAGCATGTCCACCAACATGCGAGGGGTGACTGCAACAGTGAACAGGATCTCAGAGATGGAGAGGGCACACAGGAAGAGGTACATGGGGGTATGGAGGCTGTGCTCCCTCCAGATGGTGCCCATGATGAGCAGGTTGCCCAGGAGTGTGAACAGGTACATCAGCAGGTACAGCAGGAAGAA
>SJYC01146162.1:0-16897 GCA_006408675.1 Madoqua kirkii | reverse complement strand
ACCACTGAGGGAACGCAACAAAAATCTGTATCTCAGAAGTCAAAAAGAATATTTCTATATTCTAAAAAAATTCTAAATATTAATAAGCATAGAAAATAGAAAAGAGAAACAAAACACATGTAACAAATGTAAAATATATATTAAGACAGTATATTTAAACTCCACCATATCAATAGATATATTAAATATCTAACTGCCCCAATTAAAAAGTAGAGATTATGAAGTTGGAATAAACAAGACACAACTATATTGTGCCTATAGAGAATCTGCTTTATTTTTGCTTTATTTGTTGGCCATGTTCCTCAGCTTATGGGATTAGTTTCCTGACCAGGGGTTGAACCCAGGCCCTAGGAGTGAAAGGGTGGAGTCTTAATCACTGGACTGCCAAGGAATTCCTGAAACCAATATAAATATAATGCTACAAATAATTTAAAGTATGGAAAACGTGTGCATACAGATACTAACCAAAGAAAGTTAGAGTGGCTATATTAGTATCATAGGCAATACATTTCAGAGCAAAAAGAAAAAAAAAAAATTTCCAGGATAAGAGAGGTTCAGTTCATCAAGGAACTGCTCATGCACTCAATAACAGAAATTCAAAAGACATGAGTCAAGAACTCTTAGATCTGCAAGAAGAAATAGAGATGTTTACAGTGATGGATATCTAGACACCTCATCTCAGTAACTGATAGAACAATTAAATAAAGAACAAAAATATAGACTCGAATAATTGTCAACCAACTTTAAATATATAGATTACTACTCATTACCTGCTGAGTTAAATTTTTTTCAAGTTCCTCAGACTACTAATCGTGATGGATCAAATCCTGGACCTTAAAAAAATTCTCAGTACATTTAGAAGTACTCAAGTCATACCAAAGTATCTATTCAGATCACAAAGGAATTCAATTTGAAATCAGAAACAAAAAGATATCCTAATAGCTCCCAAATATTTGCAAATAAAATAGCGTACCACTAAATAACCACTGCGTCAAGAAAAAATTAGAAGGGGAATTAGAGAGTGTTTGAATTGAATAAAAGTAAAAATGCAAGTCAAAATTTGTAGGGTGAAGTTAAAGTAGTGCTCAAAAGGAATATATAGAGCAAAATACTTCTATTACAACAAAAGAAAAATAACTTCAGATTTCAGTTCAAGAAAAATGAAAGGATAGCAAAGCCAAAAGTGGCAGAAGAAAGGGCTAAATTTAGTTTTCAGTTTCCTAGAGAAATATTAGGTAATACTGAGGTGGAGAATCATCCATTGGAAATTCAATAGAAAGGTATTGTTGTTCAGTCACCAAGTCGTGTTTGACCCTTCATGCCCCATGGACTGCAGTATGCCAAGCTTTCCAGTCCTTCACCATCTCCACCATCTCCCGGAGTTACCCAAGGGTAGAAGGATAGGTAACAGTGATTTTAAATGAACATTTACTCCATGTTAAACAAAGTAGGAGTTATGTGTTTATGAATAGTTTGCTCTTTGGAAAGTGAAAATAACTTTCTGCTGAAAATACAGTGGTGAATCCTGCATTTCAGAGTGAGAGAGAGAGTGAACAAGAAAGTAAATAAGGTATTTGTAACTGGTGATGACTCTTATGAAGAAAGTACAACAGGGTAACTTAGTAGAAAGTGGCTGGTGAGTAGCTCTTCTAAATTAGATTCTGGGAAAGCATCTAATAACACGAAAACCCAAATGACAAGAAGGACTTTTCAGAGAGACCCAGGGGGAGAGTTTTCCAAGAAGAACTCCAAAACAAGTACAGTGTGCCCTCCCGCTGAGACTGGATCAGAGTGGGAGAAGTGGCAAGCCGAGGAGATGAGGAACTCCTAGGCCATGAGAAGAACTTTGAATTTAAGCTGAATAAGATGGAAACTCACTGGAGGGTTTTGAGCAGAAGATAAATATGACATTTTATTTATATTTTTAAGATATCACTCTGGAGACCATGTATATAATGCTAGGAGAGAAGAACGACCGCTTAGGATGCTAACTCAGTCCCTTGGAGGAGAAAGGATGGTTGTTGGGTTAACATGATAATGCTGTGGAGACAGAGTGGATTTGGAGTACTATTGGAAGGCAGAGATGGCAGTCCTTGCTCATTTCTTGAATTTAGGAATCAGAAGCTTACAGGGGCAAGGAAGTCAAGAACAATGCCTCAGTTTTTAGCTTAGTTTGTATTAGTGCCATACTATGTCTCACTTATTTCTCATTGTATAAGCTTGCCAGCTAGTTAGTCATTAAAACTGTGATATTAGAGATGATGGAAGGGGCATTAAGTTAGAGAAGAGATTTGCCAAAGTTCCAATCCAAAGACTAGTCTGCTTATTTCCACATCAGCACATTTGGTAGCAATGCACCTTTAAATTTTCCCTAGCTGCCTGGATGAGATTAAAGAATAAAGACCTACAAGGACAAGCTGAACAATAGAGAATTTGGTACACAAAAGCTAGAAATAACAGAAAAATCTGTCATTAGGCTGCTCCATAAGTCACCAAAAACACTTGTTTATTCTACCCAACCCAGACTCTTGCTTGAGAATTTCAGTTCATGAGGGACTCAGAGCAGACCATTACATTAAGCATTTTTTAAGTTGTCAGAGTCTTCCTTTCTTATTTCCTCATTGGTACAATTACTACTCACACAAGACCTCATTCTCAGCTATATCACAATCATTAAAATGTTCAAAGATTTAAAAAATATATCCTGAGATAGAATCGTTTCCTCACAAGAAATGGTTCCAGCTCCCCAAACAGTGTTTTGGAACTGGAATTGGAATAACTTTTGATTTTGAGTTGGTTGTATGTTTGGCTTTCAATAGCAGGTATGCCTTTAAGAAAATTCTTTATTTTTCTACAGAGAGTATAGGTTTAAATTTTTTTCTATATACACATGACTGGAAAGCCAGTATTTCTTTCTATTGCTGAAGATTGTAAGATTATAAGAATAATAGTGAATATTTGCCACTAGGCCACTATTAGTGGTAGTTACATTGCTTTTCTATGAACTTCTTCGATTGCCTAAAGTAAAAACAGGCAGGAAATGTGGTTGGCCAGTGCCCTCACTGGTAAGTCAAATTGGTCTGGGAAGAGTGATCATGTCAGGAGCTGTGAACTTGGCCTCTGAGGAACCATCTTTGTCTTCTCATCCAGAGGGGCAGGAGCAGAGGGACAGGACAATGGTGCTGTGACTTCTGAAGAAGCCCAAAGAAAGATCTCACCTGCAACGTGGCAATACCCAATTCAGTTATCTGTGTTGTTGCTTTAGCAAGGAGCTATGTTTAAAACAATAATGAAAAAATGTTAAGAACATCTCTTGTAACTGATATCTTCCTGTCATATTGAAGCTCCAATTTATTTTGTTAATGTTTTTGGCAACATGTTTTATTTTGTGTTTTTAAGTATTTATTTATTTGGCTGTCTTAGGTCTTAGCTGCAGCATGCAGGATCCTCAGTCATCATTGTGGTATTCAAATTCCTGGTTGTGGCATGTGGGATCTTTGCTCTTTGACCAGGGGTTGAACTCAGATTCCATATATTGGTAAGTGGGGTCTTTATCATTGGAACAGTCCCAAAGTTACAATTTCTTTACTGATTGCCTTATGCATGCATGCTAAATCGCTTCAGCTGTGTTTGACTCTTTGAGACCCTATGGATCGTAGCCCGCCAGGCTCCTCTGTCCATAGTATTCTCCAGGCAACAATACTGGAGTGGGTTGCCATGCCCTCCTTCAAGGGATCTTCCCGATCCAGGGATCTAACCTGTGTTTCTTATGTCTCCTGCACTGGCAGGTAGCTTCTTTACCACTCGCACCACCTGGAAGCCCTATTGCCTTATAAAAAGACTCCATTCAGTTTTATCTTTGCAGAAAAAGTCTCTCTGCTCTTTGAACAATAATTCCTCTAAAATATCACAACATTTTACATAGAAAAAACAAATTCTTCATGACATATATCCTGAAGAATCTTATGTTTACTAAAAGGAAAGATACTCAAAATATATGCTGCATCTTAAAATGTGTAGTGGCGGAGATTCCTTTGGCATAAGTAAATTCCTCTGTAGTTTAAGATTGCTTCATAAAGATGTCTTTAGATGCTACTTTAGATGGAGTTTTCAGGCTGCAGCTGAACTTCCTTTTAATTATCCCTGTTAATTTAAGGAAAATGTTGCACAAAGGAATATTATAATGATTTGTGATTCTTTGTGGTAACTGTTGAGTAGAAAAAATTCAGTAAATGAATGAGATAAGCTCATAGCCATTAATGAGAAATTGTAATTTGGTTTCATGAAATATAAATTATTATCTAAAATAAAGGCAAGGATACTAAACCTATAAAGAAATGCCAGTCAAAGATGTAGATATTGATTTATGTAATGTGATATTTGGAGAAATGTTCCTAATGTCATTTATTTAGAAACAACCTTCATGCCTGGTGATAGGAAATTAATTATGCAAATGTATTCATTCATAAGCCCTTAAAATAACATTTTTACAGACCAGTGATATAAGGAAATGTTCATATTATAAGCTGACATAATACAACCTACAATGTAACCTAGATTATTCCTATGTTAAGCCAAGTACTCTTATGTACCTTAGAACCTTATATCATGTAATTGTCACCACCCTGAGAAAGAGTTACTGTTATTATCATTTTCCTGGTGTGTTATGAGTAGGAAGAGTAAATAAATTTCCAACTAACACATAATAGGTGACAGAAGACACTTAATTGAACTGGGTGCATTTGCTTCCAAAGCTCAAGTCCTTAATCACAGCTCATTCCCCATTCTTTAGCATTGTCACAAATACTCAGTGTAACCAGCTTCAGGGTGACTGGATTTCATTTTTATTGTTTACTACTTTCATACTAATATTAAGGAATCAAAAACAATGTGATTCCATTCACAAACTTTAATAACAAGATACCCGCTGTAATTCTGATGGGCATAGAAATGTGCAGTCTTGTATCTTGTTAACGAAAGAAATTTGGGTTTACACAACTCTCCTGTTTCACTGACCACGATACCACAGTATGTAAAGGTGCATTGAACCTTTAAGTTGTCAGTTCCTACACTGTGCCTTTACATATTTAGTTGTGTTTTTGGTGCTCACTGATTAATGAAAGCAGAATAGTCGATGTGCATTAAGTTCACATATTGTTGGCATAAGCATCTTAGAGGATGCTAACTTTGCCTCTTTCTTTGTGTGACCATTTTCAGCTCATCTAGTTCATCCCAGGTGTTACCTGATATAGGAATTCCCTTTTTTCTGATGTTTCACTGTTGTGACTACTACAGGAAAACCACAAGCTGCTGATTTTCTTCCCTCCTTACTGGCCACCTCTTCCCAATCTTCTTCACTGGTTCTTCCTCAGATCCTCAGTTCTACACATGGGAGTGCCCAAGACTCAACACTTAGACCTCTTTGTTAGTTACTTTATTCATTCCTATGCCTTTCAATGCAATCTTGTGGCCAACGTTTCTCAAATTTTACATCTCAACAAAAGTATATCCAAGTGCTCACTGGCAGTCTCATTTGTAGGTCTAAGTATTTCAGACATCTACGATCAAGGTAATTCTTGATTTTCCATTCTAATCAAAATCAAGCAATAAAATAAATAATAATCTGTTTTAAAGAACCTACTCTTGCTTCTTCTCTTGTTCAGTCTCAGTAAATAGCATCAGCATTCAGCTAGTAGCTAAGCTTGTATCCTCACATAGGTATCCCCACATCCTTGAGGCTTACCTTCAGGGTCTATGCCTAATTCAATCCTGTCTCACATCACTCTCAGGCTTCGTAGTTTACCCCGACTCTTTGTATAACTTCTAATTGAGCTGCTTACTTTTACTCACACCCCTTTGCATCCACTGTGAGACTTACTGAATTCTTAAAACCAGCTTAAACATTCACTGCTGAGTTACTTAATTTCTGCATCCAAGTGTCTTCATTTGTTAAATAAGAAAAACAACATAACTTGCCTCACGGATGTGGCTTGAGGATGGTATAAGATATTTGGGGCTTCCCAGGGGGCATAGTGGTAAAGAATCTGCCTATCAGTGGAGGAGATGCAAGAGATGTAGTTTTGATCCCCGGATGGGGAAGATCCCTTCGAGTAGGAAATGGCAATCTGCTCCAGTATTCTTGCCTGGAAAATTCTATGGCAGAGGAGCCTGGAATGCTACAGTCCGTGGGGTTGCAAAGAGTCAGATCACCAAGCAACTGAGCACACACACAATATATATTTGAGATAAAATGCTTTGCAAAGATGGCACACAGCAAGCATTCATTAGTGGCTGATGATTACTATTTTTTAGTCAATTTTAGTACTGATCTTCCTTGACTTTTGATGGGGTTACATCCCTATAAAACCATCCTAAGTTGAAAATACAAGTCAAAGATGTTTTTAATACATTTGACCTACCAAACGTCACAGTGTAGCCCAGCCCCCTTTAAACATCCTCGGAACACTTACAGTAGCCTATGGGTTGGGTAAGATAATCTAAACCAAAACTATTCTGTAATGAAGTGTTGAATATCTCATGGCGACTGCACTGCAAGTGAAAAACAGAATGAGTGTCTCTGTACAGAATGGTTGTAAATGTCTGAATCTATTGTGTGTCTTCCTGATGGCTGCCTGGCTGGCAGCTGCCACTGCCCAGGATCAGGAGAGAAGACCATATTGTGTATGGCTACCCCAGGAAAAGATCAAAGTCCATATTCTTATTTCTACAGTATATGTATTGTTCTCACAACATGGTAAATTTTAAAAAAAGACAAAAACAAAACATGAGTTGAACCATTGTAAGTCAGAGACCTTCTATACATAAATTCTGTCATGTCACTTCCTTGTTCCAAATGTTTTGTTGGCACCCATGATGGACAGGGAGGCCTGGCGTGCTGCAATTCATGGGGTCGCAAAGAGTTGGACATGACTGAGTGACTGAACTGAACTGAACTGATCATACCTGAGTAAAATCCAAAGATCTTAACGTGACCCCAAGCCCTAAAAATCTTGACCACTGGCACACCAGACCCCATTTCTAACTGCTGTCTCCAAGCTCACTGTGTTCAAGCCACTGTGTCCCTATAATTCCCCAAATTTTCTAAGCTCTTTGAGCCTCACTTCACACACACCAGATACCACTGCTTGCCACTCTTCACCCAGACCTTTGCCAAACTTTCTCATTGCATTTATATTTTTGCTCAAATTTCATCCAGATTTCAAAGGTGACATGCATTCTCTGAATACTCTCTCAAGAGCAACACCCTGAATACTCGCCATCTGAAGAGGTAAAGATTTTGCTTTATTTTGCTTCATGGACTCATCACCATTTCATATATATATATATATTCATTTGTTTATTTCCACTTCTCCTTAAAAGAGAGGAATATCCATGAAATAAAGACTTATTTTATCAATATTTTTCTGCAACTCTATGTTTCCAGCACTGGGATAGGCCTTAGTATTTATAAGTGTGCAATAAATATGTGTAGGGGATGACTAAATAAAATGTTCTATAATTGCCTCTTTTTTAATATAAATTTATTTATTTTAATTGGAGGTTAATTGCTTTACAATATTGTATTGGTTTTGCCATACATCAACATGTGCCTCTCCTCCAGTATCTGTCTGCAATGCAGGAGACCCTGGTTCTTTTTCTGGGTTGGGAAGATTGCTGGAGAAGGGATAGGCTACTCACTCCAGTATTCTTGGGCTTCCCTTGTGGCTCAGCTGGTGAAGAATCGAGCTGGGAAGACCCCCTGGAGAAGGGACCGGCTACCCACTCCAGTATTCTGGCCTGGACAATTCCATGGACTGTAATAGTCCATGGGGTCACAAAGACTTGGACACGACTGAGTAACTTTCACTCCCCCAGTAAATATCATCTTTGTTTTTATTGCTTGATGAATAATGAACAAGCCTAATAAATATTTGTGAGGGAGAAATATTAGTGAATGAATGAACATAATATAGTCAGAAGAGAATTTGCATGTAATTAGAGAAGACATAGTTAGCTGCACAGCGTTATATGTTAAAACCCAAACAATTCATCTACAGGAAATTTTAAAACTATCTTTTCATTTTTTTTCAGGTTATCATTTCTGATAAACATTTTGTTTCTCCTGACTGATTAAATTCAGGTTAGATACTACAAATATGAATATGTAGTTGTATAGTAGAAATAGCTTCCAGTATCTTTCACGCCTAAAAACAGATCCAATAATTAAAAGTCAATAAGTGTATATTTTGAGTTGCCTTTGATTAAAAACTCAGTAAGCTCAATTCAACATGCAAGAGTCTCCTTGACTTTTAAAATGAGTGAGTTTTTCATTGATTATATTGTGGCCTAAATTCTGAATTCCAATGGCAAAGGTAATAATGTTTGAAAGAACAGACAGAGGACACAGGGTTGCAGATAGGAGCATGCAGTATCTAGTAGAAATAAACTTCATTAGTCCAACCCTCTGAAGGTGCACAAGCTGGAATCAAGATTGCTGGGAGAAATATCAATAACCTCAGATATCCAGATGACACCACCCTTATGGCAGAAAGTGAAGAACTAAGGAGTCTCTTGATGAAAGAGAAAGAGGAGAGTGAAAAAGTTGGCTTAAAGCTCAACATTCAGAAAACTAAGATCATGGCATATGGTCCCATCACTTCATGGCAAATAGATGGGAAAACAGTGGCAGACTTTATTTTGGGGAGCTCCAAAATCACTGCAGATAGTGACAGCAGCCATGAAATTAAAAGATACTTATTCCTCTGAAGGAAAGTTATGACCAACCTAGACAGCATATTAAAAAGCAGAGACATTACTTTGCCAACAAAGGTCTGTCTAGCCAAGGCTATGGTTTTTCCAGCAGGCATGTATGGATGTGCGAGTTGGACTGTGAAGAAAGCTGAGTGCCAAAGAATTGATGCTTTTGAACTGTGGTGTTGGAGAAGACTCTTGAGTGTCGCTTGGACTGCAAGGAGATCCAACCAGTCCATCCTAAAGGAGATCAGTCCTGGGTGTTTATTGGAAGGACTGATGTTTAAGCTGAAACTTCAGTACTTTGGCCCCCTGATGTGAAGAACTGACTCCTTGGAAAAGACCCTGACGCTGAGAAAGATTGAAGGTGGGAGCAGAAGGGTACAACAGAGGATGAAATTGTTGGATGGCATCACCGACTCAATGGATGTAAGTTTGGGTAAACTCTGGGAGTTGGTGATGAACAGGGAAACCTGATATGCTGCAGTCCATGGAGTCGCAAAGAGCTGGATACAACTGAGCGACTGAACTGAACTGAACTGAAAGTGCTTACGCTTTAAAATATTTCTTAATATAGGATTTTTCCAAGATCTTCCTGAGGCGTGGTTAGAAATACATTTTGTTTGAAATTCTCTCTGATAAAACTAGCTTGAAACAAATAGCAGAAAGTATCTCTTCAAGAAATTAATTGAGATATTGTTACTGCTGAAAGGGAAAGTGTAAAGATACATTTGATCTTTTTTAAGAAGAAAGAGGAAAACTATTGAGAAGAGGTGTTTCAATCTGCTCTGGTTACACAGAAACATATTTCAGGTAAACAAAAATACCATTTGGGAAGCCCACACACAGGTGGTTTTCTGACCTGAATAGGAAAGCGAGGGCCAGACTCTAACCACATTAATGCAGCTTATTACATACAGAGATCAGGAAGTTCAGGTTCTGACACTTCCTAGCTCCTGAAATATGGGCATGTATTTCTAATGGCTCTTTATCAATCACATTTATCATCATGACACCTATCTAAGACGATTGCTCTAAGGAAAAAATTAATGTCACCTTTGTTCCCGAACACCACACTCTGGGGAGCAGGAACATGGCCTTTGCTGATGCGTGGCTGCTAAATGAGATACTCTTATTGGCTGGAATATAAATTGGTACAGTCACTGTAGAGAACAGTGTGGAGGTTCCTTAAAAAAAATTAAATATATGGCTGCTATATGATCCTGCAGGATCACTCCTGGGCATATATCTGGAGAAACTCTAATCCAGAAAAATACCATGCACCGTGATGTTTACAGCAGCACTATTTATAATAGCCAAGACATGAGAATGATCAAAATGTCCATCAACAGGGGAATGAATAAAGAGGCTTTAGTACATATATACAATGTAATGTTACTCAGCCATAAAAAACAGTAAAACAATGCCATTTGTAGCAACATGAAAGGACCTAGAGATTATTGTAAATCAGAGAGAGAAAGACAAACAACATACAATATTGTTTACATGTGGAATCAAAGCAAAAGAGATAAAAATGAACGTATTTAAGAAACCGAAATAGATCCCTACGTAGAAAACAAATTTATGGTTACTAAAGGGGAAAGGGAAAAAAAAAAGTTAGGAGTTTGGGATTAACACAGACACTAATATATATACATATAATAGATTAAAAAACAAGCTGTATGGCATGGGAAGCTACACTCAATATTCTGTAATAACCTACAGGAAAAGAAGCTGAAAAAAGATATATATGTGTGTGTAATTGAATCAATGTGCTGTACACTTGAAGCTAACACAATATCGTAGGTCAACTATATCTTAAATATATATATCATTAAAATAATTTTTAAAAATAAAAAATATAAAGAGTATAAGGTAGAGAGAGCTTCCTGAAGCTGATGTGCAGGAGAGAACGGTTCCAGCACTGATGCCGCACCAGAGACTTTTCTGGTGTTTTCCAGCTCCCGAGGTCTGCAGGCCACGGTCTCCTCTGCTTGAAAGGCTCTTCCCCCGTTACCTTCTCTCTGTGCCCCCACCTGCCACTTATTTGTCATCTAGGTCTCAGCTTTCCTGTCATCTTCCCGAGGAGGCCCATGCCACCCCACTCAGACTAGAAAGGCCTACCTCATTCTCAGGGAACATTCTCTGCTTCACAGCTCAGCTTTTCCTGTGATTGTTGTGCAAAATCTCTCACCAGCCACACTAGTAATTCTAAAAGGGCAAGGGCTGGTGTGTTTTCTTCAACACCATCTTCAGAGCAGAATAAAAATGCCACCTGCATCAGTGAATTCTCAATAAATGTGTGTTGGATGAATTAACAGATAATTTAAATGCACATCTCCGAAAAATAAGGAATAGAACAGGAGACATCAAAGGACTGAGACATATGAGAGGGACCAGTGAAAGCAAAGGCATTTAAAGAAGATCTTGAACAATTTGCCTTTTTCTATAAAACAGAGGAAACTTCATTGCGAGAACTGTGTATTATTGTGTGGTGCAGAGCCTGTCATGTAATGAATGTTCAACAAATATTCATTCAGTGGATGAATATATAATTAATCCTACTGGATGCTGATATAAGACAACCTAGATGTGATTTTTAACACAAGGAAGAATACTTGATTGTTAAAAATGAAATGAATTATTTTAGGAACAAAAACATTAAGGACTACTTGGAGATTTTTTTTTTCTGTTGGATTTATAGAATGTTCAAAATGTCTTGATCAGTATATGTATATATTCAACGTGGCTTAGATGGTAACGAATCTGCTTGCAATGCAGGAGACCCAGGTTTGATCCCTAGGTCGGGAAGATCCCTGAAGGAGGGCATGGCAAGACACTCCAGTGTTTTTGCCTGAGGATCCCTTGGACAGAGGAGCCTGGCAGGCCACAGTGCATGGATTTGCAAAGAGTCAGACAGGACTGAATGACTAAGCACACACACACAAAACAGATGTGGATTGTGAAGGGAAATAACCAGTTCTGAAAGGATTTCTCCTACATTTACAAAAATGGTGAAAATGTTATTTAGTTTTTTAATGTTTATTTTTATTTATTTACATTTACAATAGTAGCTTAAGGGTCAATCATAACCAAAAATGGGCAGAAGGAGGGACAATGTTTACTGAGAAGGTAATTTCAGTTTTGAATATGTTCATATTGTCCCTGGAAATTTCTAGTATAGGTGGGGCTTAGGGTCACATACATCATTTCATTCCTATTTTATTCAGGTGTGATGAACATATTATTATTGAACTCATAGCATCCTTGTAGTAGAAGCATTGTTATATGTAAAATGTTTAAAAGACTGGCAGCTAGCTGATAGCCAATGAACATTAGCCATTATTGTAAATAACGTCACTGATATCAATAAGTATACTAGGCAATTAAATATATAGAATGGAGGATACAGAGCAGGTCTGTCCACACACATTGGGGAAAAGTCAGCAGGGATGGTGACTGAATCTATGGGTAAACCCAAAAATGGGTTTACCCAGAAAGAGAGTCTACAGATTGGGAAGAAACGAAATAGAAGGGAAACAAATCTGGGGATATTTATATCTATATTATAGTTACTAAGAGTTCATTCAGTTAAGGAAGCTAAGAAGAAATGGAAACAGTACAGGTATTTTGGAAAGGAAATCATAAAGATGGTTAAAATAATGAATTTCAGTTGAGTTAGGAGATATTTACAGGAATCTGGTCACAAAATATGATTTTAAAAAAACAGGAAAAAATACACCAAATAACCAAATATAATAAGTTATATTTTATCCTATGAATGAGTTTTTAGCAATATTTTATAATTTATATTTTTATATAACTAGAATGCATGCAATTTCCATCTCCAAATTAGTCTCCCAAAACTTAAATTTAGGTTTGGGACAGTATGAAGGGAGAATTTTTTTTTTTAATCTTAGAATTAAAATCATACTGTCTTAGATTTGTCAGGAAAGCAATGTTTGTTTGCTGAATGTGAATGCATTAATAAATGAATAAAATTTATGAAATTAACAAAAAGAAAGCATTATGTAAAAATAATGTGCTCTAAAGACGTTTCCTGGGAGAAGGGGATACTTTATGTTAAATGTTGTTTCTGTTTTCTTAGTAATTCTGCTCTGGCTCCAAGCTGGACCAAACAGAAGCTACTGTGAAGCCCTGTTTTAGATGGCGGTTAGCAATTCTGTTATCCCTGGACACATCTGTCAGAAGCTCATCCTTATCTGAGTGATGTACTTCCCACAGCACATCCTACCTGCCCCCTATCCACCATCCACCCCCCTCACCCCTCCACCAGACTTCATTCTATACCGTCTTCTCCTTGTATATCCAGTGATGTTCTTCAGTGATGTCTGAGTACCTGCTCTGGGTACTTGTTGATGGTTTGGCGAGTGAAACCCTTAGTTTATTTTTACTTTTAAGGATACATATTTATCACATAGTGTTACTGTAGCCAGTATCTTCCCATGTGAAATTTACACATGCCCCCATAGGAATCTTGCTTCCTCCTCCTACCAGCTCGGTGACCTTGAGAAAATTATTTTACGTTTCTGTGCCTCAGGTTCTTTCATTCTGCAAAATGCAAATTACAAGCATAGTGTATACACCAGGTAGAACTACTGGTAAAGAGCCTGCCTGCCAATGCAGGAGACGCAGGAGATGCAGGCTTGATCCCTGGGTCGGGAAGATTCCCAGGAGGAGGGCATGGCAACCCACTCCAGTATTCTTGCCTGGAGAATCCCATGGACAGAAGAGCATGGCAGGCTACAGTCCATGGGGCCCCAGAGAGTTGGACAGGACTGAAGTGACTTAGCACGCACCTCAAAACACATTTGCCCCATGCACATCACACACATTGAATGTGATGTCGAACAGAATATGTGCTTTGTAAGTGTAGCTATCATCATCAGTATTTTTAAATAGGATTTTAAGTACTCAGAGACAAGTAAGATATATTTAATCCCTGCCTTCAGGAAACTCGCACTTCAACAAAGGAAACACGTTTAAGCAAATTGTGGAAAATACAGCATCACTAGCTGCAGAATTGGAACACAAAGCATTTAGTCAGGTTTGCTTGGGGTAAACATAAACCTTGGAGAAGGAAATGGAAACCCATTCCGGTATTCTTGCTGGAGAGTTCCTGTGGACAGAAGAGTCTGGTGGGCTGCTGTCCATGGGGTTGCACAGATTCGGACATGACTGAAGCAGCTTAGCATGCATGTTCGCTTGGGTTTCAGTAGTTGTAGGGGATTCAGATCATGTGGTACAAGAAAGGGATATCTTTATGTGCTAGTTGAGAGATTACCTGGCTTATGCTAAATTATGCATCAGAAAGATTTTTGTTGAGTCTTACTGATAAGAATGGAGAAATAAAAACAGCAATCGTGGTCCCACAGATGCCTGAGGAATGAGAACTGGCAAAATGGAAAGGCACGTTATCAAAACATAAAAGTGAAAATAGGAAACCATGGATGCTTTTCAGGCACAAATGATAAATCTTATGACTCTGAAAATGTTTTCGTGTTTTGCCATTGTATTGGGAAAGACAGTATGGCAATAGGAATAATATGATAATGCATTAAAAAAAATGAATGTAAGCTTGAGAAGTAAACATACAAATGTGTTGAAATATACAAATATTGTAAAAATAATACATTTTATATGTGGATGCTTTATATAAACTACAAGCCCAGATATTAGTATTTTAAAATTTCGTAGAACTGAAAATACTATCTTTATGTACATATAAAAAAATAAACATTAAAATGTATATTTGACACTATATAGTTCATCTGTGATTTTTTTTTAATTGGTTGGACTGCAAGGAGAGCTAGCCAGTCCATTCTAAAGGAAATTTGTCTGGGTGTTCTTTGGAAGGACTGATGCTAAAGCGGAAACTCCAATACTTTGGCCACCTCATGCGAAGAACTGACTCATTGGAAAAGACCCTGATGCTGGGAAAGATTGAAGGCCTGAGGAGAAGGGGACAACAGAGGATGAGATGGTTGGATGGCATCACTGACTCAATGGACATGAGTTTGAGTAAACTCTGGGAGTTGGCAATGGACACGGAGGCCTGGTGTGCTGTAGTCCATGGGGTTGCAAAGAGTCGGACACGACTTGAGTGACTGAATTGAACTGACCTGAAAGATGAATGTTATTTCCTTACCAATTATTAGACTGAAAGATTTTTCTCCTTATAGATATTTGACATCAAGAAAAATAAAGATAAGTACATTCAAAAAATTTATAGCAATAACATTTAAAATTGTCTATCAATACTCATGATGTTTCTCTGGCCAGTTCTATGTCATTATTTCCCTTGGGGTAAGTTTTGTTTCTGGATACAAATCCAATCACAAGAGTGCATCCTAAACCAAAAAGTAAGCCAATAATTACCCTCAAAGTCCCTCTAGATTAAGTGTGCCTACTCTTCAGAAAAACAACAACAACAAAAAAAAACAGGTGTTTGAGAACTAAAGAGATCGTGTCTGATGGGAGTAAGGAATTGGCCCTGGGTTATAATCCTGGATCGTACATTACCATCTCTGCACGGTTGGTCAATGATTTAACTCCTCTGCTTTAAGATGATCACAACTCTTTGAAACTTATACTGGTAATTAAATATCCTCTGATATTGGAAACTGTTATTCAGATACTTGGAGGGATACCTTTTTTCCTAACTCCAGAAAATTGTTTCCAGATTTTGAAGCACAATTTTATTCAACATAAGTTATTATTTTTTGATGAAGAAAATGCAAAGCATGTTTACATGGATACCATGTAAACATGACTCCAAAATTCTTCCCTGCATGGAGATGTTTTACAGCTAAGTATGAAGTATGAATATTAGAAATTAAGTTTTGAAGAATCAAATATTTTGAAATAAATTTTAAACAAAAAATAGCAAGGTATAATTTGGGGCTTGATTTAGTTACTTTGACTCATATGTCTTACGTTACTAGTTGCTTTTCTTTCAAAACTCTTTTAAAATATCCATAATAAGGTACTTCAATCCACTGAATATTTTTTGAGTTAAAAAACTCTGAAGGTATGTTAGCAATGTTATAAATAATTAGCAGAATAAATGCTACATAAGATGTGGAATATTTTTAATACACACATGAACATACACACACAGAAACACAAACAATATTAAATAAAAAGAACAAAGACATGCTTATCTCTTTAACACAAATAGCTGACAGGATAATGCACATAAAACAGACTTGAAAGGCGTTTAAGGTACAAACTAAGTATAGTTATAAACTTGAGTGCATTTTAAAGACAACCTCAAATAAAGATGACAAATGTCACACTGATTATCTATACCAAATCTCACTGAGAAAAATGCTACATAAGATGTGGAATATTTTTAATACACACATGAACATACACACACAGAAACACAAACAATATTAAATAAAAAGAACAAAGACATGCTTATCTCTTTAACACAAATAGCTGACAGGATAATGCACATAAAACAGACTTGAAAGGCGTTTAAGGTACAAACTAAGTATAGTTATAAACTTGAGTGCATTTTAAAGACAACCTCAAATAAAGATGACAAATGTCACACTGATTATCTATACCAAATCTCACTGAGAACTAAGGCACATATTTTCAAGAAGGCTATGTAAAGGTCGATAAGTTATCTCTCCTCTCAGAATCACATAGAACTCAGTGTCACATGTGACTGCCATTCATGACTCAGACTTTAATAAAATTGTCCTCTGATAGTTGAGAGAACAGGCAAGTCTAATCTAGGAAGGGAGAAATTGTGGAGGTGGGGAGAGAGAGACACAGGGAAAGCAAGAGCATATACTTCATAATACTACAGATTTCCATTTTCATAAGAATCTCAACAACCTTGCAAATCATTTTCATTAGGCTATTTCCTTGTAAATCTATATATATTTACACAAAAGTGGTTTTAGTTATGGGTCAACTATACTCAATAGCTTAAAGTATAAATAAACACATATTTTTCTTTTTGTAACACAAAATTCTTGACAATAAGATGCTGGGAAGTGAGGAAGGTGATGTTTACATAAAAAACCTCTAAACTGCATTTTATTATCTCAAAAAAAAAAAAAACTGGAAAACAAGCATACATTAATTTATAATTGATTTTGGTTCTGAT
>SJYC01146159.1:12500-13511 GCA_006408675.1 Madoqua kirkii | reverse complement strand
ACTTTACCTACGACTAATACTTCTGTCTCTCAGACACTTTAAAATGGAACCTCACATACTCTGGTATTTGCTTTTTAAGATTAATTTTTAAAGTCTATTAGCATTTACCTACAGAGATTAAATGCTTTATATATGAGAAGCTATACTAAAAACAGGTTCAGATTTTGTTTTGGGAGTTTATACTTTAAGAACCACCTGGTCTTCTTTAAAATGGGCTAATTTCTCCGGGAACCTAACAAGTTAATAGTCTTTGAATTCACTTGACTTATTGATGACCAAACTGTAGCTAAGTCAAATTAATTGGACCACTTGCAAATAAAACAATAGAAAAATGTTTATTTCAAATGTCAAGCACTGCCAAGTAATTTTATATTAACACCAAATGTTAAAGAATAGGATACATTAAAGTTTTAATAACAATATTAAATTACTACAAGATTGACTCTTCTCTTTGTTTTTTCTTTCCTTAGCATGTACATATTTGGCTTTGAAAAATACGTAACTGATACCTAAAGCCTTTTAATCACTTCCCACTTAGTTTAATTGTTGTTGTCTTATCCAACCAATATGGAAGCAAGTTTACTGAAAAGCCAGTTTGTTTGTGAAAATACCTAAAAATATTTTTTTAATTTTTTTCCCTTTTCCTTATAAAACATGTCACATCTTGATGCAGTTGATGTCAAGTGTGCTTAAGTCATTATGAATCAAGAGACTAACAATAGGGCTGCAGAAACGAGTTTGTTGTCTGTACAAAGACGTCAGTGAAATTAGAGTACTTCCGTGTGAGCTGTGCGTGTCCACCAAGCTTTGTCTGGAACTGGAGTAGAAAAGGATGTTGTGTTTCTAGGTAACCATTCTTTACAACTCGAGATGAATTCCACACATATAAGAACTCTTGGCTGAAAGAAAAGTCTTCAAGATACTGGATGCCTCTCACCACTTTGTCAATAAACACACAAGAAAACCATTGTGTAAGGCACTCAAAAGGTTCTTATCAATCACGAGAGATCA
>SJYC01146159.1:0-7500 GCA_006408675.1 Madoqua kirkii | reverse complement strand
ATTTGCTTAAAATGCTGCCCTAGGGCTGAGGCCTGCTGTATATGTATGTGAAAATCCAGGATCAAGAGTAAATCAAGCATGGAGTAGGCTTATTTCCCTGAAGTTTAGAATATATATAACCCAGAGAGGTGCTCAGGCACTGGCTGCATCTCTCCACTGTCCCCTGTGAATAGGGGCTGCTGTACTGAGACAACCTCACGGGCCAGGTCAGCCCAACTCTTTCCCAAAAGGAATTTCACTCCAAATTTATAAAAAGCTCTTTACTAAATAATATATCTATCATATAACAATATATCTAAACCACTCTTAAAATGACTTCTATTTCAAAACAATTCTCCTTCCTGAGATTATAGAATTAAAACTTCATTACCTAATGAATCAGAGTTCCTTGCTGTCATGAGAGTATATCCATGATGGTGAAAGCTCCATCAGAATCCCATCTAGGGAAATTTTAACTTCATGATCACAGTGACTGGCACAGTATCTTGCATATAAAGGTTCATAATGTATGCTAACAGAATATTCTGGAATTGGTTAGAAAGAATAAGAGCATCTTTGCTTTATTTGAACCTTTGTCTACTGTAGAAGGCATTTATATTGTTTTACTTTATAGAACACTATAAAGTGTTCTCTGACAAACTGGAAGATGTAAAAGTATTTGTCTTTGATTACATATCTTAAATAATGTTAAATCTTTTTAAACTTCAAGATCTTTATTGTCATGTGAATTCCCACAAAAACAAGTGATACCGGAAGCAAAGAGAACCGTGCAGCTCCTCTCCCAGCACCCCTCCTCCCTGCTCAAGTACAAAGACCCCTCCATGTTCCCTGCCTCTCGTTTGTAGAAAAGCTGAAGTCTCTCAGGCCTCCCTGAGTCACAAAAGAGCAGGCTGGAGCAGTTAATGATCAAGACAATAGAATGTCACAGTCTCAGTGTCTGATGCACATTCCTGAGTTTTTTAACAGATACTACAGCTGCCACCAGAGGGGAAAAGCTAACTGCATGATGACTAGACTGCAGCTATGACATAAGCTGCACCATCTTGAGCCACATTGAGTCTATGCCTAATACAATTCCAAGAACTGATCTCCAGAGAAAGGGATTAACATTTTCTCATAATAACTCTATCTTTGTGGGCATAAAAATGAGTGTAGCTTGTTCTGCTTGTATAGGTAGGTGGACAGCTAACACTGTCAGTAAGGAGATGCTATGGAATCATGTTGACGTCTTCCACTCTGAGGATACAGTGCTCTAAGGCAGCAGGAAGCAGACAGAGATGATGGACCTTCACTGCAATCCTATAGAAATGGAATGATGTCTGACAGTGGGGAATTGAAAGCAACTCTTTAGCCCTTTCCCTGTTTACCCATCTCTGTCTCGCCTAACTTAAAAACCCAATTATAGAAATGAGATCCCTAAGCAATTGAAACTAACTCCTAATTCGGGTTCTCCTGAATGCACACCATGCAATGCCTGACCTGTTGATTCTTCTCCTAGATGAAAAGAGGTAAGAATTCAGCAGTTAAAGAATGACTAGCTCTCCACACACAACTGTTGCTTTAGCAAACCTGCAGGCAGAGCACTTGGGCAAGATAACATCTGAACAGAGTCAGCCAGGCTGTAGCCACAGAGGAAAATGCGGAACCCACTCTCCTGCCTCCACTACTCCCTGAGATTCTCCCTCCGTTTTTCCCTTGAAACCTACCATGACTAACCAGAATCCTGGGAGCTGGTCTCAGGACATGAGTCCATCTTCTCCCTAGATTGCTGGCTTTTCTGATTAAAGCAATTTTCTTCCTACTGACACTTGCCTCTCAAGTTATTGGGGTAGCAAGCAGCTGAACACGAGTTCACTAGTAGTATCAAAATGCTTTGAAACAAAATCATAGGCTAATAAGAGTTCAAAATGAAATTGCACAATTAGATTATAAAGCCATCCATACATTAAACATGCCAATTATTCCAAATCTGAAATATCAATTTTGAATAGCTAAATATTACATAAAATGCTTCATAAACATTATACTATTCAGAGAAAATGCAAAAGTTAGCAATGAAGTTAAAAGGAAAAACACAAATTAAACTCAAGATAATTTCTCTTTAAAAACTAAATTTTTCAATAGGACATTCAAATGGCATGAATCAGGTCAAAGATCATATTCACTGAGTGTGGTGAAGTTTCCTGTTTCATTCATAAGTGGTTTCTAGTTAAAGATATTTCTTAATGTATGGATAGAGTATTCTTTTGAAAGATTAAAGGATTGTAACATGCAATCTAGGGGGAAAATGCACACAGCTATATAGTGTTTTGATTAAGTTATTCCATCTCTGTCTTTATGGTCCTGCCTCCCTTGAAAGATGTTCTGCCATGTTAACCTAGACATAAAAAATACAAGGCTCTATTAAGTCAGTCACTTTTTATGATCGGGTTTTACATGTATTATAACAGTATGTTGTTTAATTAAATAGTAGTTTATGATGTAATTTTGGATTAATAAAATCTACAAATAATCTAAGATCTTAAAATACACATTGCTTCTTTGCATAAATGTGAAAATAATTTTTTTCATAGAGCAGAAGATATATACTTCACATTTTCTCACAGTGGGTTAATTCGTCTCCCAGGTGTTAGTTTACTGTTTACTTCCTTAACAAATTAATGAAATATATTCATAACCATGTCTTTTCAAGAGTATTTGTTTGAATAGGTTTGGTTAAAGGTGTGCAAGCAATTCATGGACAATACAATTCTGTTATGTTGAAAAATATTATTCATTAGGACAAAGAACTTATTAATTTGAATTTTCTAGTTGCCTTCAGAAAAAAACTAGAAAAAAAAGCTGACTAAATTTTATACTTAGAGACAATTCAAGGGATCTGTACATAGCTTCTATTGATAATATCATAAAAGTTGTTAGTCTGAACTAAATAGCTAAGCAAGTGATGCCTTGAAATCCTGTTCTTCTTCAAAACTACAGCAATCAAAAAAGTAATCATCAAGAAAACCATCAATCCAAAAGTAAAGTGAAATTCTCCCTTAGGCTTTCCATCCTTTAACCTGAATGGATATTCATCATCATCACTATTTTTTAGTGCCAAGACAATTTAAGTGAGAATGTTTAATTTAGCTTAATTTATAAGTTCAATGGTCTTATACACTGAAAAAGATACTACAGTTCCAACTCTTGACCACTCATTTATTAGAATATATTTACAAGTAGACTAAAAAGAAAAAAAAAATCCTATGTGGTCAACTAAGGTAATACATATACATAGTACTTCCTATTTAAATTCCATATTTTATCAATTCATGTTACAGACATCATTCTACATCAAAAGCATCCATAAAATTTAGGCAACAGTCAAAAAATACAAGTCAAATACTGATCAAGTTGATTTAATCAGCCTCTATGTGTGGACTTCAAAAATGAACAGCAGACCATGATGCCCATCCACCCTTGTAAGCAGTGTTTAAATTTGAGCATGTAGAAGATGACACAAGCAAATCATACTGAATTTTTATGCAAAGTGCCTACTCTCCTACCCTTCATAATACTAATCAGAGTTCCAGTCTGGAGAGAAGAGAATGATGCAGTGAAGGAGGAAAGTGGGCTGGAAGGATGGCTTCCAATCTCTATTACTAAGATGTCCATTTCTAAGATCGCCTGAGGTAAAAGCTCTAAGTCTTTATCAGGGATAGTGACAATTCCCTTTCCCATCCCTCTGCAAATTTAAGTCTCAATCACTACTAAGCCAAAGAATGTGGCACTTTCTAAGTTTACATATTAAATCAAGTGAACTACTCTTTTAGGAAGTATGATAAAGTGAAGTGATTTCCTTTAGGATGTATCTGCCATCACATTTTGATGAAGAGATAAGGAGAGTAATCACAGCTTGGTCAGGAAACTGATCCTGATTACCCTGTGTTTCTTAAGGAGTCAAGGCTCTTTGCACATGGCTATTCAAATCCCTTTCCATGGTCTGATGTTAGTAATAAGGATATCAATTTGACTAATATTGCAAAGGAAATTATTTTAATATTTACTTAGAAAACATGACTATTTTCTAGTACTGCTGGGGAAAAGTTCTATATAAACACAATTGATTTAATTATATCTAAGAAAAAGACAGCTTCCTCTTCTGGTGATAGAAGCCAACATTTTAATTTAGTTTAATTTCCTCTTCATATACATTAATACAGGCATCAACTCTTCTACCAGTTAAATAAGCCTTTTTCCTGTTAGGAAAAAGTGACTTTTTAAGGGAAATAGTTATTATCCTTATGAAACATATACATTTATTTGAGAATTTGTAGAAAATACAGGCACTGCCTTGCAAACATTCTCCACTGTTTATCTATCTACTCTGACACACTCCACTTTTCAAAAACCAAAACCAAAACCAAAAACCAAAACCAAAAACAAAAAACAAAACCTTATTTACCAACTAATTTCTGATGAAATATTGAATACCTTCTCAAAATGTCAGCAGAACATTTTTTGCTAGCATGGGAGTTCTAAATGATTCCCAAATATGGATGATGTCCAAAGGTTCTAAACGGAGACTTCTGAACGGCAGGGTGAGTTTACAGAGTTGTTAAATGTTCCACATTATGATAATCTCTCAATCTCACTTTCACTTCAAAGTAAATAGACATGCTTTTCATGAAAAGCCTCTCTTTTCTTTCTAGAAAGATTACAATGTCTGAGGAAGCATAACAAATAACAAGGGTAAAAAACCTTGGCATAGAACCTTCTGAATGTAAAGATTAGGAGTCACCATGCAAGTTAATAACCTATATTTTCTAGTCTATTTGGTTGACAGTCTATAAAAAAATGTGTATTTGAGACAAAAGAACTGCCTTTTCTTTAGGATTTCAGTGTTTTGCCTGATCTAACTTTCCTGTGGAACTCATAGCAGTGCCCACTTTTCCATTCTAGATGTCACCAGGAATTCATGCTGTCCTTGGTAACCACTACTTTTATCAGGCAAAAAAGTATATATATCTGTAAGTCTTATTCTGTTACCCTCTGTTATTTACAAGTCTGCAATCCCTGAACAAACTTGTCTATGTTTGAGTTATAGTCACTTATCTGAGATCAAAGCTTTTAAAATCTACTAGCATACCCTAGAATTTTAATTTTCTCCACTAGGTTTCCTCCTGAGTAGAATGTATCTGCTGTTCATTTATTTTCCAGATATAATTTCCAACGTAAACAAAATATAGTCAAATTGAATCAAGAAAACCTTAATATTTTGAACTAAATGTCTCTTGTCACTTTCTGTATTGTATATCATTAGAAGTCTTCATATCTCAATATGTCTCAGGTGAAGCTAAAATAATACTGACTTGGGAAATGTCATCTTTCAATAGCTTGATTTACTATGTATAATAAGGACTTACCAGGTGGCACTAGTGGTAAAAAATCTGCCTGCCAATGCAGGAAATGGAGATCTGGGTTCAATCCCTGGGTCAGGAAGATTCCCTGGAGGAGGACATGGCGTCCCACTCCAGTATTCTGGTCCAGAAAATCCCATAGACAAAGAAGACGGGTGTGCAATCCATTGGGCTGCATACAGTCTGACACAACTGAAGTGACTTAGCATACACACACATGTACAATAAATGTGAATGGTGTGTTAACATAAAAGATTATAAAATTATTTTTGTGTAACTGTTACAAAACAAATCTAGGAGAAAGACATGTGGCTTTGGTAACACAGTCCTGGAGAAAACTTAAGTCATTGAAGGTTACTGATACTAAGTATAAAATAAATGGGTTTCCCCAGTAACTCAGTGGTAAAGAATTCACCTCCAATGCAGAAGATGCAGAAGATGAGGGTTTGATCCCTGGGTCGGGAAGATTCCCTAGAGAAAGAGATGGCTACCCCTCCAGTATTTTTGCTTGGAGAGTTCCTGGACAAAGAAGCCTGGTGGGCTACAGTCCATTTGGTTGTAGACAGTCAGATAGGATCGCCAGACTAACACTTTCACTAAACAGGGCATCATTTATACAAGGCAGGAAACACACACAAAACAGTTCATTTCAGCAAGAATGTTATTAAAAGACTCTTATAGGAGGGTTATTTTCGAAGTTCTACGGGAGGTCATATTTGAAACAATGAAGCAGAAAGTGGCTGGAGTAGGAAGATGGGCTCTAAGAAAATAAACCTACAAATTTGTCACCTGAAGGAAATGAACAGAGAAATTGAAGATAAAGAAAATCAGTGTCCCAAGAGGGACTCTACAACATTTCAGAACATCTAAACATAGATTGAAGGTCAAGAAGAAGTACCCTGATGGAGATAAAAAGACTGAAGATATTACTGTGTGAATGCTAAGTCGTTTCAGTAGTGTCTGACTTTTTGTGTCCCTAAGGACTGTAGTCCGTCAGCCTTCTTTGTCCATGGGATTCTCCAGGCAAGAATACTGGAGTGGGTAGCCACCCCTCTGTTGGGGGATCTTTCCGACCCAGGTATTGAACCCACATCTCTTGAGTCTCCTGTATAGGCAAGGGGGTTCTTTACCACTAGTGGCACCTGGGAAGAGCCAAAGACATTACTAAGGTATACATTTTAGAGCAACTTCTTTCATAGTTAGAGAGATGTTTTCAAAGACTCAGATTAGCTTTACAGGCAAAGGTACAATTATTCCTCTGACTGGTGGGATAAAAACATGAAGAATATATTACACTGGCAAATAAAAGATCTAAAACTCCTTTTATGCCTTTGTCCATCACTGAAAGTAGCTTTGCTTTAATGTGATTCTCCCAATAAAGATCAATTCCAATAATGAAAATTTTGAAGTAAAACTTTATTTCCTCAACATACTAGACTAGTATTTGATTTAGGTTATTTATAAGACAGTAAAATACCTAAGAGATAAACCCAGCTTTTCCTCAACTCATAGATTTAATTGGTAACCATAATGTCACATTTTGGTTGATACACTCCCACGGTAACACCTACTTTGGTAGGTATACTCCATATCAAGGAAATATTGTATTTCTGTTTCCATATGTAGATTCATTTTGAGGCTATGAGCTGAGAACATGCTGCAGAACATAAATACTAATACAAACAGTGTGATACTGATAACTATTTGCAGAGCAGGACTAGAGACACACACACAGGGAACAGGCTTGTGGACATAGACGGGTAGAGAGGGTGGGGTGAATTAGATACACTACCATGCATAAAGAACTTCCCTGGTGGCTCAGACGGTAAAGCGTCTGTCTACAATGCAGAAGACCCGGGTTTAGTCCCTGGGTTGGGAAGATCCTCTGAAGAACGCAATGGCAACCCACTCCAGTACTCTTGCCTGGAAAATCCCATGGACAGAGGAGCGTGGTAGGCTATAGTCCATGGGGTTGCAAAGAGTTGGACACAACTGAGCGACGTCACGTCACCATGCATAAAATAGGGAGGATGGGAAGCTGCTGTATAACAGAGGAAGCTCAACCTGGTGCTCTGTGACAACCTAGAGGAGTGGGATTGGA
>SJYC01146158.1:0-15891 GCA_006408675.1 Madoqua kirkii | reverse complement strand
CAAAGAGTTGGACACAACTGAGCGACGTCACGTCACCATGCATAAAATAGGGAGGATGGGAAGCTGCTGTATAACAGAGGAAGCTCAACCTGGTGCTCTGTGACAACCTAGAGGAGTGGGATTGGATAGGGTTGCGAGGGAGGCTCAAGAGGGAGGGCATATATGTATACTTATGGCTGATTCATTTTGTATGAAGCCACCACAAGCTGTAAAGCAATCACCTTCCAATTAAAAGGGAAAAAAAGTGAATACTTAACAAACAAAAGTGCTTTGAAACTTGGCTTTAGTAGTTTTGATACTGCTTTTTTACATTATTTGCCAAAAAACGATAGAAACACAGAAATGAAAAGAAAATATACAAAGTGTTCAGTATGTATGATAAAACCTCTAGACATTGTTTTCATCTCTTAAAATCACTTTGCTAATGAAAATTTATCTTATATGGATAAAATAAAAAATTCTTTAGTTTTCATAAAATTTATTTTCCATGATGGAAAAAACTACAGCTGCAAAAATGACCCCTGGACAATAAATGGAATGAAAAATTACCAAGTTGTGTCATACCATAAATATTTTCAGATAGCTTAATTCCAGTCACTTAGCACTTCTTATTCATCCTTTGGCTAAAAAAAAAAAAAATGAAGTTTTGTTCATGTACTGATATTTTTATACAATTAAAAGCCAAGCCATTTACTTCATGTAAAAAAAAGGGGGGGGGGACATTTGAATGAAGTAAATACATTTTCTTAGACATTCCTTTGTTCATTTAGTTTTATGAAAATTTGATGCTTAACACTATAACTTCTGGGATTTAAAATAAAATAAAAATTATATCTAGATTGTTGATTCTGTGAAGTCATGTGTCAGGTCAAGAGGATTTTCTATATGATTAATATCTCATTTTAAATAAAACTAATTAATTCACCAATAATATTAACAAGATTCATATTAAACTAGGAGTTTCTCAGTTTCTTTGAAAGGGTGTTTATGAAAGAATATAACTAGAGGGATTTTTAACAGCTTAAATTTTTCAAAGGATTAACACTAGAATGGACCTTAAAAATCACTTACTGTATTCCAAGCCATTTATTTGACTCAGAAAAGATTAACTAACTTATCTAAATTAGCATGTTTTGTCAGCCCCTAGAAGAACCAAAAATAGAATCTGGATATCCAAAATCCCCAATGCATCTATATACACTTTAAATCAGAAAAATACTCAAGCATAGTATTTAGATAAGCAATGTTCAATTAAGAAAAAACAAATCACTTAACAATATTATAAAATTTAGAGAAATCAGTTAACTATTTGAGTATAATTTAATAAAATGCAAACTGAGGCTTAAACAAATTGAATTTATGGAAGCATTTTAATCAACCAAAAGCAAAGCTAAATTATGCCTCAGTGTTTTCATTGGAATTTGGAAGTGAACTGAAGTGAAGAGAAAGTCGCTCAATTTTGTCCAACTCTTTGCGACCCCATGGACTATAGTTCACCAGGCTCCTGTGTCCATGGAATACTCCAGGCAAGAATACTGCAGTGGGTTGCCATTCCCCTCTCCAGCGGATCTTCCCAACCCAGTAATCGAACCGGGGTCTTTCAAATGTGAAAAATATATAGTTAGGTTAATTTATATCCTGTATTATTGACAGACTCATAACCTTCTAATAATCTCTGCTTGGAAAACAATGTCTTTAAATTTTAAAATGTAATTGGTATTTCCATATATTTTCATTCCTCTACAAATAGTAAATTATGTCATTAGTGAAGTGTCTAATGTGCACACGTACAAAGTCACTTCGGTGGCCTAGACCCTTTGTGATTCTTTAGACTGTAGCTTGCCAGGCTCCTCTGTCTTTAGGATTCTCTAGGCAAGAAGACTGGAGTGGGTTGCCATACCCTACTCCAGGAGATCTTCCTGAATCAGGGATAGAACCCACATCTCTTATGTCTCCTGCACTGGCAGGTGCATTCTTTACCACTGAGCCACTAGGGAAACCTGTCTTACTTATACAGCTTATTTATTACCCATATATGCACCCAGGCATATAATGTGAATTGTTAAAGCAAGAGAAACAACAAAGATCCCCTAGAGTCATAGCTCTTATTTTTTAATAGGGTTACTTATTGACTCATCTAAGGTCTATCGTGAACAGAGAACATCTTGAGTGCCATCAACGTATTTGATAAAATGCTCATATTATTCATGTGGATTAGATGGAGAGCTACGGTTATCAGAATTAGACAGGCTTATAATTAAACTAGCTTTCCAGGTGGCGCTAGTGGTAAAGAACCAGCCTGCGAAAGCAAGAGGCATAAGAGATGAGGTTTGATACTTGGGTCGGGAAGATCCTCTGGAGAAGGGAATGGCAACCCACTCCAGTATCCTTGCTTGGAGAATCCCATAAGCAGAGGAGCCTGGCAGGCTAGAGTCTATAACATTGCAAAGGGTCAGACAGGACTGAAGCGACTGAGAATAATTAAAATATCAGTGACTGGAAAGGTCAGTTTTCATTCCAATCTCAAAGAAAGGCACTGCCAAAGAATGCTCAACAACAAAGAGATTTTGGGAAAACTAGCAGCTATCTGGAAATATAAATAGAAGATCCTCACCTTACTTCTATTAAAATAAATTCCAAGCAGATCAAAAGTTTTTTAAAGTTGTAAATACATGTTGTTTTTGATCAAGCAATTCCAATTAAAGGCATATGTCCAATTTATATATTTGCCAATAAGTAATGAAAGTTTGAAAGTCAAAGTGTTAGTCAGTCATGTCTGACTCTTTGTTGAACCCATGGACGATAGCTCACCAGGCTCCTCTGTCCATGGAATTCTCCAGGTAAGAATACTGGAATGGGTTGGAGGACACTCCAGGGAATCTTCCCGACCCAGGGATAGAACCTGGGTCTCCTGTATTCCAGGCAGATTTTTTTTTACCTTTGAAGCCACCAGGGAAGACCTTAATAAGTAATACTAATATAGAATGATTTCTAAGATCTATTTTTAAATAGAGAAGCAAGGGACAAAACAGTGTGCCCAGTATGTTTATACTTAACATAGAATTATACTGTATGATATATATTTGTTATACACATATATATACATACTTTAGATACATAAATTTAACATTTATATATACTATTGAGAAACCTATATGTAGTTCAGGAAGCAACAGTTAGAACTGGACATGGAACAACAGACTGGTTCCAAATAGGAAAAGGAGGATGTCAAGACTGTATATTGTCACCCTGCTTATTTAACTTCTATGCTGAGTACATCATGAGAAACACTGGACTGGAAGAAGCACAAGCTAGAATCAAGATTGCCGGGAGAAATATCAAGAACCTCAGATATGCAGATGACACCACCCTTATGGCAGAAAGTGAAGAGGAACTAAAAAGCCTCTTGATAAAAGTGAAAGAGGAGAGTGAAAAAGTTGGCTTAAAGCTCAACATTCAGAAAATGAAGATCATGGCATCTGGTCCCATCACTTCATGGCAAATAGATGGGGAAACAGTGGAAAAGTATACTGTCACCCTGCTTATTTACATCATGAGAAACCCTGGACTGGAAGAAGCACAAGCTGGAATCAAGATTGCTGGGAGATATATCAATCACCTCAGATATGCAGATGACACCACCCTTATGGCAGAAAGTGAAGAGCTAAAAGCCTCTTGATGGAAGTGAAAGAGGAGAGTGAGAAAGTTGGCTTAAAGCTCAACATTCAGAAAATGAAGATCCTGGCATCTGGTCCCATCACTTCATGGGAAATAGATGAGGAAACAGTGGAAACAGTGTCAGACTTTATTTTGGGGCGCTCCAAAATCACTGCAGATGGTGATTGTAGCCATGAAATGAAAAGACGCTTAGTCCTTGGAAGAAAAGTTATGACCAACCTAGATAGCATATTCAAAAGCAGAGACATTACTTTGCTGACTAAGGTCTGTCTAGTCAAGGCTATTGTTTTTCCAGGAGTCATGTATAGATGTGAGAGTTGGACTGTGAAGAAGGCTGAGCACGGAAGAATTGATGCTTTTGAACTGTGGTGTTGGAGAAGACTCTTGAGAGTCCCTTGGGCGGCAAGGAGATCCAACCAGTCCTTTCTGAAGGCGATCAGTCCAGGATTTCTTTGGAAGGAATGATGCTGAAGCTGAAACTCCAGTATTTTGGCTACCTTATGCAAATAGTTGACTCTTTGGAAAAGACTCTGATGCTGGGAGGGATTGGGGGCAGGAGGAGAAGGGGATGACCAAGGATGAGATGGCTGGATGGCATCACAGACTTGATGGATGTGAGGCTGAGTGAACTCTGGGAGTTGGTGATGGACAGGGAGGCCTGGTGTGCTGCGATTCATGGGATCGCAAAGAGTCGGACACAACTGAGTGACTGAACTGAACTGAACATCTAAAGAGTATTGGTTATTATTCAAATTCTGAGTCGACGGGAAACTTTTGTTATACCACTGATTTTATACGTTTTCCAATGTGCTTAGTATTTTAGTCAATTTGGGTGAATATATAAATGACAAATATTTCAAAGTTTCAGATAGCAGAATCAATATTTCAACTTTATGAGCCAGGCAAATAAGCCAAAAACCAAAGTAAAATGCAACAGGGATGAAAGCAAAATCTGGCACATGGTTTCAATCAACCGCATATTCACAGAATGGAAGCTTTCTACAATTCACCCAGGTTTAAATCACCCAGGTTTTCAGTAAACAACAATTTAAGGGAGAGCTATTAATATGATTCTGATACCTCAAAAGCTAACAGGCTTGAAGGTTTCAATGGAATAAAGTCTAGGTAACAGAGTTGTAACTTACAGTCTGAGAGCCAAGAAAGAAATGTGAGTGAAACAGACAGGAAGGGGCAGTGGAGAATGGAGTATCTGCAGTAAGCAGAGCATCTATTCCCTATCTAAAAGCATTCATGTTTTTTCCTTTTTAAAAAATATGTAAAATGAAGGTTTGAAAACATAATTCTTCTGCTAGCTGATGCAAAAATGTAGGGAAGAAATGATGCTTATTATCATGTATTTAATTCATTTGTATTATAAAAATGAATACAATTACTAAAGTCAGAATGGGGACAAAAGCATGAAAATACTTAGGAGGCAGGTTTTCCTTTCAAAGATGTGTCTAAAACTCTAACAGTGAAAATTGCAACAAAGTGGAATTCAATGTTAGATAAGTGGCAAGTCAACATTCACAAGCTGTACTCAAGAAAGGTTTTTATGGTTCAGTTCTGTTCAGTCACTCAGTCGTGTCCGACTCTTTGCGACCCCATGAATTGCAGCACGCCAGGCCTCCCTGTCCATCACCAATTCCCGGAGTTCACTCAGACTCACGTCCATCAAGTCCGTGACACCATCCAGCCATCTCATCCTCGTCCCCTTCTCCTCCTGCCCCCAACCCCTCCCAGGATCAAAGTCTTTTCCAATGAGTTAACTCTTCACATGAGGTGGCCAAAGTACTGGAGTTTCAGCTTTAGCATCATTCCTTCCAAAGAAATCCCGGGGCTGATCGCCTTCAGAATGGACTGGTTGGATCTCCTTGCAGAACAAGAGACTCTCAAGAGTCTTCTCCAACACCACAGTTCAAAAGCATCAATTATTCAACTCTTTATAAATGTTGTTGCTGCTGCTGCTGCTGCTGCTAAGTCGCTTCAGTCATGTCTGGAGCGACCCCATAGATTGCAGCCTACCAGGCTCTGCTGTTCCTAGGATTCTCCAGGCAAGAACACTGGAGTGGGTTGCCATTTCCTTCTCCAATGCATGAAAGTGAAAAGTGAAAGTGAAGTTGCTCAGTCATGTCCGACTCTTAGCGACCCCATGGACTGGAGCCTACTAGGCTCCTCTGTCCATGGGATTTTCCAGGCAAGAGTACTCGAGTGGGGTGCTATTGTCTTCTCCAATGTTATGTTATTTCAAATACGAATAGAATGTATAACCTAAGCCCTGTAGTTAAAGACAAGAATGCTGATTCCATCTGAGTTCACCATGTAACAGATATAACTTTTTCTGCAATGTGGAATTTGATCCTAAAACACCCGATTGAACTTCTTTATTCAACTTGAACAACAAAAAATAGAATATTTTAAGTGTGGATTTTTAAAAGCAATTGAAAGATGTATACAATTATGGGGCAGTTTTTTGCTGTTGGCTAACTAATCTAATTGAAAAGGGTTTGCAATTTTGTTTGTTTGTTTGTTTTAAATGAACACATTTTTAGGAGTGCACAATTGTTTTGAAAAATACCACTAGGCTGTTTACACCGTGCCTTATAACAAGTTATTACTTTAGCAAATATTCCTATATGTCCCACCCCAGGTTTCAGAGTGTTGTTTCAACACTCAGGTTCTAAAAGAAAAATAAAGAAGCCCCTATACAAAGACTAAATTTCTTCTAATAATTTTATTTAAGAAAATTTGATTTTATGGGGGACATTTAATGTGGGTAGTATTTTATAATATAGTTTGTACAGTTAACCTTTGGAAAACTCAGGAGGATAAACTCACTGATTTTAATTTGTAAATGAACAAAAAGTTTTGGAAATTGAAGGAAGTAACATAAAAGATATGGTAGCAAAAGTTACAGAGTATGCACAAAAATACATTTCAAATACACAAGAAATGTTGGGTCCCTTAACTTATCAGTATGAATTTCTTTAGTAAGTCAAAGATATAGTATTTTCTACCTTGCTTAGCCTCGAATATCACACTACTAACTCAACTTAGGAAAAATGAATTGAAAGTCGTTCAGTTGTGTCTGACTCTTTGCAACTCCATGGACTATACAGTTCATGGAATTTTCCAGGCCAGAATACTGGAGTGGTAGACTTTCCCTTCTCCAAGGGGTCTTACCAACCCAGGAATCAAACCCAGGTCTCCCACATTGCAGGAGGATTTTTTACCAGCTGAGCCATAAAAAGTTTATTGTATTGATACTATTATAAATTATTCAGATAAAAAAGATCAGTTATTTCATCATGGGGCTTCGCTGGTGGCTCAGATGGTAAAGAATCTATCTGCAATGAGGGAGACCTGAGTTCAGTCCCTGGGTTGGGAAGATCCCCTGGAGAAGGGAATGGCAACCCATTCCAATGTTCTTGCCTTAAGAATTTCATGGACATAGGAGCCTGGCAGTCTACAGTCCATGGAGTTTAAAAGAGTCAGACATGACTGAGCAACTAACAGTTTTACTTCATTATTAAAGAATTGCCTTCCCTATAAAAGGATTTAGCCCAAGTCCCCATTCTTTGGCCATGTCAAGAGTGAAAGACTAGTAAGAAAAAACTAGTTGAAGTAGCATAATATAGGACAATGACTTTATACATAGCTCACTTCATATATGTATGAGGATACCAGCCATGTTAAATGTGAACTATATTATACAACATTAAATACAGTTGAACCTTGACCAACATGGGTTTGAACTATGAAGGTCCACTTAGTGGATATTTTTCATTAAATGCATTCTATAGTACCACAGGGGCACAAAGAGTTGGATACAACTGAGCAACTGAACACGCACGCACAGTACTATATGATCCAAATTTGATTGAACCTGCATGAACAAACCATGTATTCAGAGGACAGACTGTAAAATTATAAGTGGATTTTCAACAGCATGGAGTTGGGACCATTAACCCCCTGAATTGTTCAAGAGTCAACTCTATATGGTATTATACTAGCCACCTTAAAATTGCTATGCATTTATATGTATATATCTCATCATTTTAATGACTGGCATAAATATTCATCTCTGCCTCTAATTTTATTTTAGCACTAATATGAAAATTCTATCTTTAATTTTGGGCAACATTTTTAAGAAGCAACATCAACCATAAGATGAGAGAGATCTTATAAATCTTAAATACTACAGAATATTTCCTACTAAGTTTCTTTCCTTAGTTTTTGCTTGTTTTATTTTGTGTGTGTGTGTGTATGTCTTATCCAAGGCAGGTTTGTTTTTCTTTTTCTTTTTTCCTTTCAATTGTGGTAAGAAAAAATACATATGAAATCTATCTTTGTAACAAGTCTGTGAGTATATCATACAGTTTAAGTACATGCACATTGTTGAACACAAGATTTCTAGAAGTTTCTCATTTTGCACGACTGAAACTATACTCATCGATCAGGCTCCCCATTTCCCCCACCTCCTCTGTGACTACCAGTCTCCCTTTCGCTTCAGTGGCTGTAGTTACTTCAAATACCTCATCGTGAGGCATCTTTAGGTATTTGTCTTTCTGTGACTGGCTTATTTCACTTAGCATTATGTCCTCAAGTTTCAACCATGTTGAAGCTTTCTTAAGGCTGAAGAATATTCCATTGGGTAATATACCACATTTTAAAATTTATTTCATCTTTTGATGGACATGTAGGTTGTTTCTATCATTTGGCTACTGTCCATAGCATTGCAATGAATGTGGGACTGCAGATATCTCTTCAAGATGCTGATTTTAATTATTTTGGATAAATATGAAGAAGTGGGATTGCTGGATCATGCAGTGGCTCTATTTTAACTTATTGAGAAAATGCCATTCTGCTTAATATAGGGGCTGCACAGTTTTGCATTCCAATCAAGAGCTTGAATTTCTACCCAACCCCACCAACACTTTTTTTTTTCCTTTTTCTAATGGTCAATCTAACCAGTATGAGGTGGGATCTTATTTGTGGTGTCGATTTACATGTCCATAATGATTAATGGTATTGAGTACCTTTTCATATAACCTGCGGACCATTTATTTGTTGCTCTTCTTTGGAGAAATGTCCATTTAAGTCCTTTTCCAGTTTTTAAATGAGGTTATTAGTTTTTGCTATTGACTTGTAGGAGCACTTTAGATGTTTTGCATACTAACCTTTATCAGATTTGCAAGTATTTTCTGCCATTCCATAGATTGCCTTTTCAGATAGGGGCTGCACAGTTTTGCATTCCAATCAAGAGCTTGAATTTCTACCCAACCCCACCAACACTTTTTTTTTTCCTTTTTCTAATGGTCAATCTAACCAGTATGAGGTGGGATCTTATTTGTGGTGTCGATTTACATGTCCATAATGATTAATGGTATTGAGTACCTTTTCATATAACCTGCGGACCATTTATTTGTTGCTCTTCTTTGGAGAAATGTCCATTTAAGTCCTTTTCCAGTTTTTAAATGAGGTTATTAGTTTTTGCTATTGACTTGTAGGAGCACTTTAGATGTTTTGCATACTAACCTTTATCAGATTTGCAAGTATTTTCTGCCATTCCATAGATTGCCTTTTCAGTCTTTTGTTTCTTTGCTGCACAAAAGCTTTTAAAATTAATGTAGTCTACTGGTCTAATTTTGCTTTTGTTGCCTGTAAGTCATGAAGCTTATCTCCTTTGTTTTCTTAAAGGAGATTTATTGCTTTATATCTTACTGAAGCAATAAATCTTTTAAATAGTTAATCCATTTTGAGTTGGTTTTTGTGTATTGTATAGAGTTCTTATTTTATTCTTGTGCATATAGATATCCAGTTATATCAACACTGTCGTGAGGAAACTATCTTTCCCCACTGTGAGGTTTTCATGCCTTTGTCAAAGATCACTTAAATGTACATGCATGGGTTTATTTCTGGGATCTCTCTTCTGTTCCATTGGCCTCTAAATGTGTCTTTATGCCAGCGCCATGATGTTTTGATTACTATACCTTTGTAAAATGTTTTGAAGTCAGGGAGTGTAAGACTTCTAGCTTTGTTCTTATTTCTGAAGATTGGTTTAACTATTTCTGATTCTTTGTGTTTCCAAATGAATTTTAGAAATATTTTTCTATTTCTTTAAAAAAAAAAAAACACCCAACAACTGACATTGGGATTCTGATAGGGATTGATCTTAATCTTTAGATATTTTGTGTAGTATGGACCTTTTAACAATATTAAGTCTCTCAATCTATGAACAAAAGATGTCTTTCCAATTATTTGTGTGTTCTTTATTTCAGCAATCTTTGGAGTTTTGGGCATACAAGTCTATATCTCCTTGTTTAAGTTTATTTTTAAGTGTATTATTCTTTCTGATACTATTGTAAATGAGACTCTCCCCTTAATTTTCTTTTCAGATCATTCATTGTTAGTATACAGAAATACAACTGATGTCTGTATATTGATTTTGTGTCCTGAAAATTTATTCAGTTTATTTATTAGTTCTAAAAGGTGTGTGTGTGTGTGTGTGTGTGTGTGTGTAATTCTTTAGGTTTTCTCTATATAAGACCAAGTCATCTGTGAACAGAGATAATTTTACTTGTTTTCCAATTTGAGTGGCTTTCATTTCTTTTTCTTGCTAAGTTTCTCTAGCTAGAAGTTTCAGTACTACGTTGAAAAAGAGTGATAAGAGTGGGTACCCTTGTCTTGCTACTGATTTGGGAAAAACTATTTCAAGTTCAGCACTGATTATTATGTCATCCATGGGCTTCATTTATGAACTTTATTATGTAGAGATACTTTCTTTCTATTCTTAGTTTACTGAGTGTTTTTATCATGAAAGTGTGTTCAATTATGTCAAATGCTTTTTCTGCTTGTACTTAGATCGTCATGTGATTTTTGTTCTTTATTCTCTTTTTGTTATAAAATCACTTTAATTGATTTTCATAGGATGAAATTTCTTTGTATCACAAACTAAATCCCACTTGGTCATGGTGTATGATCCTTTTAACTTTCTGTTGAATTCACTTTGTTACTATTCTGCTGAAGATTTTTTCACTTATATTTATCTGGGATATTTGCTTGAAGTTCTCTTTTTTTGCTGTTTTTGGCATACCTGGCATTGTAAACTGAAGAAGTGTGACCTCCTCTTCTATCTTTTGGAGGAATTTGAAAATTGTCATTAATTCTTCTTTAAATGATAAAATTTTCTAGTGAAGCTGTCTGAAAGTGAAAATGAGAATTGCTCAGTCATGTCTGATTCTTTGTAACCCCATGGACTATACAGTCCATGGAATTCTCCAGGCCAGAATACTGGAGTGGGTAGCCTTTTCCTTCTCCAGAGGATCTTCCCAACTCAGGGACTAACCCATTATCTCCTGCATTGCAAGCAGATGCTTTACCAGCTGAGCCACAAGGGTGGTCATGTGCTTTTTTTATTGGAAGTTTTTATTGTTATTGATTCACTCTCCTTACTAGTTGTTGATCTATTCAAATTTTCTATTTCTTCAGGACTTAATATTAGTATATCTTAGTATATGGTATATTTCCAGAAATTTATCCATTTCTCCTAGATTAATTTTTTGGCATATAATTATTCATAGTAGTCTCATAATTTAGAAAAGTCTGTGCATTAGTTGTAATGTCTTTGCTTTCATTTCTGATTTTATTGAATCTTTTCTATGTTCTGCTTAGTTGTTTTCTACTCTTTTACTTTCTTTGCACTTTATGTTATGGAAGCCACAAATTATCTTTATATTGTACAACCATTAACATAGTTTATAGTTACAGTTAGTTATTTTATAGTTACATTTTAACCTCTCGAATTAAAAGACACTTATGCATCACTATTACAGCATCATAGTATTCTGTATTTATCTATAGATGTACCTTTACCAATGAGCTTTGTACTTGCATATGCTTTGTGTTGCTATCTAGCATCCTTTCATTTCAACAGGAAGGACCTCTTTTAACACTTCTCGCAAAGCAGGTGTAATGCTGATTATCTCTCTCAGCTTTAGTTTATCTTGGAATGTCTTTATTTCTTCCTAATTTTTGAATGAGTGTCTTTCTAGATACCTCATTCTTAGTTAGCACTATCTTTTCCCAGCTCTTTGAATATATCCTCTCACTCCCTCTGACCTACAAGCTTTCTGCTGATAAGTCTATTAGGAGTCTTATGGGTCCTCATGTGTATGTAGCAAGGCATATTTGTCTTGCTGTTTTCAAAATTATCTTTGACATTTGACAATTTGATTATGTTTCTTTGAGTACACTTTTCTTGAATTGTTCATATTTAAGATTTTTTGGGTTTCATAAATCTGGATGTCTATCTCCCTGTCCTCCCCTACCAGATTTAGAAAAAAAAAATTATAAAGCCATTTTTATTTAAATAAGCTTTCTACCCCTTTCTCTGTCTCTTTTAATTCTGGAATTCCCATAATGTGTTTATTCCACACACAAGTCCCTTAGGCTTTCTTCACCTTTTTTTCATTTTTTTTTTTTCCTTATTGATACTCTGGACACATTGAAATGACTTAAGTTTGCTGATTCTTTCTTCTGCTTGATCAAGTCTGATGTTGAATCAGTATAGTGAATTTTTTAATTCAGTCATTGTAGTTATTTTAAACATTTGGTTCTTTTTTACATTTTTTACTTCTGTTAATGTTCTCATTTGGTTCATGCATCATTTTCCTGAGCTCCTTGAGCATTTTTGTAACAGATATTTGGAATTCTTTGCCAAGTTATCCAGGTACCTCCATTTTTTTTTAAGTTTGATTTCTGGAGATTAATATTTTTCCTTTGAGCCACATTTTTGTTGTTTTTTCCTATGTGCCTTATAAGTTTACGTTGGGATCTGTGCCTTTTAAAAAAATAGCCACCTCTCCCAGTCTTTGTGGATTGACTTCACATAGGATAGAACTTCACCAATCACCCTGGTTAAATATCCCAAAGGCCTCTTAAACATTTTCCATGGATATGTCTTCTTTGGACTTTTATGTGTAAATTTCCAATCAGATGGATTTGCAGGAAGCTTTTTTCCAGAGTTCATAATCTCTTGCTCCTTTGATGTCTGTCTGCAGTAATGCAGGTTCTCTAGAGCTAGAATAAGCCATCCAGCTGTTTTATTATCTGTAGCCTCCAGGCTTATAGAGTATGCTAGGCTCAAGTCAAGAAATGCAGTTTCCAAAGCACCCCACAGAAGGTCAGAACATTGTGGGCACACACCATTCTTCTTCCAAAGGCAAGGCAGTGGCCACCAAGCTGCACTGGTCTCTGTGTGCTGGACCAGAGGTCTCTGAAGCAGCAGCAAACTATCAGCTCCCTCCTGTTCTCAGCAGCTCCCAAGCATCTAGCACGTGCCAGGTCCCAGCAGTGCTCTGAGCAGGCAAGACAGAACCAGTTCCTTGAAAAGTCCAAGAAATGGACCCACACTCCAACTTGTTTGCTCCTTCCCTAACAGAAGCTCGAATTAGGAATTTTCCCCATTTTACCACACTGAGCTGGAGGGGAAGGTCTATGCTGAGTGAGTGTGTGCCAGGTCAAAGTGCAAGTCACTCAGTCATGCCTGACTATTTGTGATCCCATGGACTATAGCCTGTCAGGATTCTCTGTCCATAGAATTCTCCAGGCAAGAATACCAGAGTGGGTTGCCATTCTTTCCCTTCTCCAGGGGATTGTCCCAACTCAGGAATCAAACCTGGGTCTCCTGTATGGCAGGTGGGTTTTTTATCATCTGAACCACCAGGGAAGCCAGGCCAAACCTTCAACTTTATTCTCAGAGGTCCCCAACCTGATGCCCTTTTTAGTGCTTAGATTCAGGCAAGACAGAAAGAAACCAGTTCCTCTTAAAAGTCATAACATGAAAATAGTCAAGTAGTCCTCTCTCCCTAGAAAGAAACCAAGAGCTACATGTTTCCTCCCAATGCTGATGTGCTGTGCCAGGGAAGTCACTGCAGTGAGTGAGGCCATGAATTTTCCTACAGGGATTGGCTGGCTGGTTTCACACTCAACTTGGTTTGCAGGAGTCTCTTAACTGTTTTCTCATCGAGTCAATGTACTGCTGTTGAGTCTGTGTATCTGGGAGAAAAAGGGAGGATCTGGATTTTTCGAGGCAACTGTCTTCTGAAATCACCTCTTTGTATCCTTGTTTCCTTAGATAAAATACTTTAAAAAACATTTATTTAATGAATTTATTTGGTTGCAGCACTTGAGATCTTTGTGGCAGCATGCAGGATATTCAGTTGTGGCATGTAGAATATTTGTGGCATATAGACTCTTTAGCTGTGGTATGTGGGATCTGGGGCTTCCCTGGTGACTTAGATGATAATGAATCTACCTGCAATGCAGGAGACCAGGGTTTGATCCCTGGGTTGGTAAGATCTTCTGGAGAAGGGAACATCAACCTCACTTCAGTACTTGCCTAGAGAATTCCATGGACAGAGGAGCCTGGTAGTCTATAATCCATGTGGTTGCAAAGAGTCAGACATGACTGAGCAACTAACACACACACACAGAGGCACACGTGGGATCTAGCTCTTTGACCAAGGATTGAACCCAGGCCCCCTGCACTGGGAGCCCAGAGTCTTAGCCCCTGAACCACCAGGAAAGCCCCCTTAGATGCAATATCAATTTGGGGAACCTGACAATATCTGACTTTGCTTGATTTTCCCAATTGACATTTTATTTCTAAAATCTCATTATTCTGTGAACATAAGTAATCACATTCTCTAGCACCTTGGGTTTGATCATCACTCACTATGATCTAGGGCAAAATTATATGTTGGAAGCATGAAGTAAAAATTACTTTAGTATCAAGTTTTCCTTCAAATATCAAAAGTCTAATTAAAGAATTTTCAAAATTTTATCAACAATATTTATATCTAGTCCAGATTTTGCTTCCATATATTTAAATAACTGCAAAATTTCTATTTCTTTCCTCTGTACAACTTTTAGACTGTGTTTGTTACCATGGCAACTAGTTTAGAATATCCAGTAAGACACTCATGATGATTCTTTTACTTAAGCACAAAGAATGAATTAAAAACCAAGTCATCTAAAGTATCCACACAGGTATACACTGATATTTATCTTCTCTTAAGCATCTAAGCAGGAATTTTAGAAGAGTTTTGAGATAAGAGATTAGTCTCAAATTTTTTCTATTGTTTGGACCTTTCTGGTTAGAATAATTAACCTCATGATTTGATAACAGTGTGACAGGCGCATTTTCTCTTTAATATGGACAAGGATAGAAAGCCTGCTATAATTTGGTAAGTCAGATTATCTATCCAAAGGATAATGCGAGCTTTCAACTTCCTTTTGAGTCACAAAGGTGTTCTCTAAATGAAATGATCAGAAGCACAATGATTTGCTGAGAATTGCTACGGAAAGAAGAAAAGAACCAAATGACAGTTAGTCTTGGAGAAGTTATCATTTCGCATGATAATTGTAATTCAGCAAGTAGACATACCCTTTTCTTTTTTCTTCCATAGTGCTTTCATCCTCAAAGCACCATTCAATATGGTCTTGCATACATTTCTTTCTGAATTTGTAAACTACTTAATGAAATGCAGGCCTTTAAACGGAACATTAGATCTTAAAGGAAATGTGAATCAATCTTATAAAATGTTGACCTTTACTTCACAGTTAAACCACCGCCTTTAGCTGAATAAGAGAACACAGGCTTTCCCCAGGCAGCTTAGGCTAAAAGTAGCCTTAAAGTCTTTAAGAACTCAATCTTGTTCTCAGATACTTTGTGGAATGGTGAGAACATTTAAAATGTCAGAGAAACAAAATGCCAGCTAGAGAGGAAATGATTTCAACCAGTGCTGGATTATCTAGAGAAACCTTGAACATGCAGAGTTGTTAGCTGTAAAGATTTTTTATGACTAATCAAGCTCTTCAACAACAAGAAAAAAAAAAAAAAACCTAAGGAAGAAAAAGCTGTGACATTATGACTAACCACGCCATGAGTGACTTACAACATAGTCATATAGTGCTATTTGTTGCTAATATATTCACATTCAGCATTTATTTAGTCTTGAGTATTTTGAAACTATTTAAAGAGTTATGTATAACTGAAAGACTTATAAAGGGTTCATTTTGATATTAGTAAAATACACATGACTACATCAATTTCATTTTCATAATATTCTTTCAAAGAATGTGAAGATGAAGTAGATGTATTCATATACACAAAGCTAAAAATAAATATATATATTTATATAAACAAAG
>SJYC01146157.1:0-13867 GCA_006408675.1 Madoqua kirkii | reverse complement strand
GTTGTATAAAATATAAATAAAGGAATCATGCCTGTATTCCTGTTAAACACAAGTGGTAAGTGGGAAAAAATGTAACTATAATGAAAGAGAATTTAGTGTAGCTCTATAAGAAGCTGCTATAATGGTTCAAATATTTTTATTTAGAAACATATTTCAATCAATATTTTATATATAAACATAAGTGTATCTTATGCTAGGGAAGAAATTAAAAATATGCCGCAGTCTTTAAAATGATAAATTGTTATAATTCTCTTATATTTGTAATTATTATATACTAAAGAAAACTTTCAAACCAGTCCTTTCACTCAGGTAAGGCACACCTGCACAACATTATCTATTTACCTATAATTTATACTATTTGTAGACTACATGAAAGTCTACAATGCTGGTAACAACAATATACTTTTATGGATTATTATCAGACAAAATTGATCTTCTGAAGGTGGCATAATTAACTTAATTGAACACAAAAGGGGTACCTTTATTTCAACAATATTTTAAAATCTGTTCATTGAGATACTAGCATAATTAAAGGAGACCACTTACTCAGAAACACACTGTCCTTCATTCTCCCAGAGGAAATAAACAGATTGCAGTGTGGGGATTTAGGATAGGCATGAAGTATTTCCTCTCTGCAAGTTAATACTTTTGTTTCATGGATTGACACGCCTATGACTGGTTTATTTATCAAGCCATTTTCTATCCCCCACATCTAAGTCTCTGTAGGAACATAATGCACATAAGTTCTTACAGAATCCTCCTCTGCACACACTCATCTAGTTCAAGATCTGTCCTCTTTTATTGAAAGAAGAAATTATCAAAATGTGAAAGTCTAAAAATAGTGGTTTATAATTGAAAGCCTAATTCTTTCTTAATTATAGGTGTGTTTCGGTAGTACTATAATTAGGGAGGATTGACAGCTCCAAAATAACTCAGACTTTATCATTCACTCTGTACAAGGATGTATATGGGTTCTAAGCACAGAAAATTCTGGAGAAGTAAGATGTAGGGTCCATTTTCTCACATCTCTTGTTCATTACAAGATTGTCCTCTATTTACTTTCTCTAGTAGCAAAAAGCAAATATTTCATTCAAGTTAGTTTCACTGATTATCACTGAAAGAACATATACATTTTTAAGTTAGAAAATTTGCAGCTTAAATTGGAATTCTAAAGATAAGCCACACATATTGACTTCATTCAGTTCAGTTCAGTTCAGTTGCTCAGTCGTGTCCGACTCTTTTGCGACCCCATGAATAGAAGCACGCTAGGCTTCCCTGTTCATCACCATCTCCCAGAGTTCACTCAGACTTATGTCCATTGAGTCCATGATGCCATGCAGCCATCTCATCTTCGGTCGTCCACTTCTCCTCCTGCCCTCAATCCCTCCCAGCATCAGAGTCTTTTCCAATGAGTCAACTCTTCGCATGAGGTGGCCAAAGTACTGGAGTTTCAGCTTCAGCATCATTCCTTCCAAAGAAATCCCAGGGTTGATCTCCTTCAGAATGGACTGGTTGGATCTCCTTGCAATCCAAGGGACTCTCAAGAGTCTTCTCCAACACCACAGTTCAAAAGCATCAATTCTTTAGTGCTCAGCCTTCATCACAGTCCAACTCTCACATCCATACATGACCACGAGAAAAAACATAGCCTTGACTAGATGGACCTTAGTCGGCAAAGTAATGTCTCTGCTTTTGAATATACTAACTAAGTTGGTCATAACTTTTCTTCCAAGGAGTAAGTGTCTTTTAATTTCATGGCTGCAGTAAACATCTGCAGTGATTTTGGAGCCCCCCAGAATAAAGTCTGACACTGCTTCCACTGTTTCCCCACTTGTTTCCCATGAAGTGATCAGACTAGATGCCATGATCTTCATTTTCTGAATATTGAGCTTTAAGCCGACGTTTTCGCTCTCCTCTTTCACTTTCATCAAGAGGTTTTTTAGTTTCTCTTTACTTTCTATCATAAGGGTGGTGTCATCTGCATATCTGAGGTGACTGATATTTCTCCCAGCAATCTTGATTCCAGCTTGTGCTTCCTCCAGTTGGGCATTTCTCATGATGTACTCTGCATACAAATTAAATAAGCAGGGTGACAATATACAGCCTTGATATACTCCTTTTCCTATTTGGAACCAGTCTGTTGTTCCATGTACAGTTCAAACTGTTGATTCCTGACCTGCATACAGGTTTCCCAAGATGCAGGTTAGGTGGTCTGGTATTCCCATCTCTTTCAGAATTTTCCACAGTCTATTGTGATCCACACAGGCAAAGCCTTTAGCATAGTCAATAAAGCAGAAGTAGATGTTTTTCTGGAATTCTCTTGCTTTTTCCATGATCCAGTGGATGTTGGCAATTTGATCTCTGGTTCCTCTGCCTCTTCTAAAACCAGTTTGAACATCAGGGAGTACACGGTTCACGTATTGCTGAAGCCTGGCTTGGAGAATTTTGAGCATTACTTTACTAGCATGTGAGATGAATGCAATTGTGTGGTAGCTTGAGCATTCTTTGGCATTGCCTTTCTTTAGGATTGGAATGAAAACTGATCTTTTCCAGTCCTGTGGCCACTGCTGAGTCTTCCAAATTTGCTGGCATATTGAGTACAGCACTTTCACAGCATCATCTTTCAGGATTTGAAACAGCTCCACTGGAATTCCATCACCTCCAACTAGCTTTGTTTGTAGTGATGCTTTCTAAGGCTCACGTGACTTCACATTCCAAGATGTCTGGCTCTAGATTAGTGATCATATCATCATGATTATCTGGGTCATGAAGACCTTTTTTGTACAGTTCTTCCATGTATTCTTGCCACCTCTTCTTAATATCTTCTGCTTCTGTTAGCTCCATACCATTTCTGTCCTTTATCGAGCCCATCTTTGTGTGAAATGTTCCCTAAGTATCTCTAATTTTCTTGAAGAGATCTCTAGTCTTTCCCATTCTGTTGTTTTCCTCTATTTCTTTGCACTGATCGCTAAAGAAAGCTTTCTTATGTCTTCTTTCTCTTTTTTGGAACTCTGCATTCAGATGCTTATATCTTTCCTTTTCTCCTTTTCTTTTTACCTCTCTTCTTTGCACAGCTATTTGTAAGGCCTCTCCAGACAGCCATTTTGCTTTTTTGTATTTCTTTTCCATTAAGGCAATATTAATGTAACCCAAAATTATTAAATTATGTAACTGAAATATGAAAATATTTTAGAGTTAAACTGAATATTTGTCATCACCTTATGACAACAGAACAGATTCTTATAGATGAGATTGAATAGTCACCTTTTAATTTGATATAAGATGCTTTCATCCCTTCAAAGACATATCTTTAGTTAATATTGAGACTGAAGACTGTAATTCTGAATTCTGTTTTAAAACTGGCCCTTTAATCTACATGGTCTTAAACAAGTTGTTTTCCATCTTTTAGCTATTCCTGTATCTTTAAACTTTAGACAAAAACCTAACTTTTCAAACCAGTTTCTCTAGTGGTTAAATTCAGAGTTCTTGCTGTGACAAGAAACAAAAGTTGACTTGATAAACACTGAGATAGTAGAAAATTTAAAATAACACAAATAATAAAACCCCAGTTCATAAGCAGCATTACAAAGAAAAAGCTACCACTAAAGCTGAATTAAAGTCATATAAGGAAACATGAAGTAACTATTAGAATCTTAAATACCAATAAATGGAGACAAGTTTTCATGTCTTAGGCACAAAAGTAAGTACAAGTGGCAGCCAGAGAACAAAAAGCAAGCACGTGTCTTCAGTGTGGGACATGCTCTCCCAGCTTTCTGCTTGTCCTGCACCTGGTTTACAGGAGCCACAAATGCCCCTAAAGATAGAGGGCAGTTGAGAGAGAGGATGTCCTAGGTGTGTGATGAATGTTAATTTTAGAAATGCATGGAATGTGGTGTGCATGCAAGGAAATTTCCTTTGTAACACCTTCCATCTTAAGCTTTGAAATTTGACCAGACTACTGCTAATAGACTGTAGTATAACCTAGCAATTAAAGGGAAAAAAATGCCAAGGAAAACAACTACATTTTGCCCTTGTAATGTCTATAAATTATCTCCATTTCATTCAATGCATTTAAAGTTACACTCTATAAACAAATTCCACAGTCAATCCTCATATCTGAATCCAACAAACTCCATGAGAAAAAGTATGAGATGTGCTGGGTATGGCTATAAAGACAGACCATGCCAGAAAATATCTTTAGAGTCAGAAGCAAAATGAAGACTTCTCTCACTATGGTAACCATGGCACATAATTACCCAACACTAATTCAGTTATGGGCTTCCCTGGTGGCTAAGAACCCACATGTAATGCCTGGTACCAGAGTTTGATCACTGGGTTGGAAAGATCTCCTGGAGAAGGGATCACTCATGAATTAGCAGCACTTTTTATTTAACCATACGGACAAAGTATACTTACTTTAAGAAACATATACTTTGTCCGTATAGTCAAAGCTATTGAGAGAGTCAATTCCTAGTCAATTGACAGGAAGTCCAGGTTTCTCAAAGAGGAGAGAGGGGTCTGGGGCTGTCGAGAAGGATATAGGGGCCTGGGATTCTCAAAGAGGAGGAAAGGACAAACTTTCTTTTCTACATTCCTTAGTAAGGATTCAGTTCAGTTCAGTTCAGTCGCTCAATCTTGTCCAACTCTTTGTGACCCCGTGAATCTCAGCACGCCAGGCCTCCCTGTCTATCACCAATTACCGGAGTTCACTCAGACTCACGTCCATCAAGTCAGTTATGCCATCCAGCCATCTCATCCTCGGTCGTCCACTTCTCCTCGTGCCCCAAATCCCTCCCTGCATTAGAGTCTTTTCCAGCGAGTCAACTCTTTGCATGAGGTGGCCAAAGTACTGGAGTTTCAGCTTCAGCATCATTCCCTCCAAAGAAATCCCAGGGCTGATCTCCTTCAGAATGGACTGGTTGGATCTCCTTGCAGTCCAAGGGACTCTCAAGAGTCTTCTCCAACACCACAGTTCAAAAGCATCAATTCTTCAGTGCTCAGCCTTCTTCACAGTCCAACTCTCACATCCATACATGACTACTGGAAAAAACTATAGCCTTGACTAGATGGACATTTGTTGGCAAAGTAATATCTCTGCTTTTCAATATGCTGTCTAGGTTGGTCATAACTTTCCTCCCAAAGAGTAAGCGTCTTTTAATTTCATGGCTACAATCACCATCTGCAGTGATTTTGGAGCCCATAAAAATAGTCTGACACTGTTTCCACTGTTTCCTCATCTATTTTCCATGAAGTGATGGGACCAGATGCCATGATCTTCGTTTTCTAAATGTTGAGCTTTAAGCCAACTTTCTCACTCTCCTCTTTCACTTTCATCAAGAAGTTTTTTAGTTCTCCATTGCTTTCTGCCATAAGGGTGGTGTCATCTGCATATCTGAGATGATTGATATTTCTCCCAGCAATCTTGATTCCAGCTTGTGCTTCTTCCAGTCCAGGATTTCTCATGATATACTCTGCATAGAAGTTAAATAAGCAGGGTGACGATATACAACCTTGAGGTACTTCTTTTCCTATTTGGAACCAGTCTGTTGTTCCATGTCCAGTTCTAACTGTTGTTTCCTGACCTGCATACAGGTTTCTCAAGAGGCAGGTCAGGTGGTCTGGTATTCCCAACTCGTTCAGAATTTTCCGCAGTTGATTGTGATCCACACAGTCAAAGCCTTTGGCATAGTCAAGAAAGCAGAAGTAGATGTTTTTCTGGAACTCTCTTCCTTTTTCCATGATCCAGTGGATGTTGGCAATTTGATCTCTGGTTCCTCTGCCTTTTCTAAAACCAGCTTGAACATCAGGAAGTTCATGGTTCACGTATTGCTGAAGCCTGGCTTGGAGAATTTTGAGCATTACTTTACTGGCATGTGAGATGAGTGCAATTGTGCGCTAGTTTGAGCATTCTTTGGCATTGCCTTTTTTGAGATTGGGATGAGAACTAACCTTTTCCAGTCCTGTGGCCACTGAGTCTTCCAAATTTGCTGGCATACTGAGTACAGCACTTCCACAGCATCATCTTTCAGGATTTGAAACAGCTCCACTGGAATTCCATCACCTCCACTAGCTTTGTTCATAGTGATGCTTTCTAAGGCCCACTTGACTTCACATTCCAGGATGTCTGGCTCTTTTAGGTGAGTGACCACACCATCGTGATTGTCTTGGGCTTGAAGATCTTTTTTGTACAGTTTTTCTGTGTATTCTTGCCACTTCTTCTTAATATCTTCTACTTCTGTTAGGTCCATACCATATGGAGCCTATCTTTGCATGAAATGTTCCCTTGGTATCTCTAATTTACTTGAAGAGATCTCTAGTCTTTCCTATTCTGTTTTTTCCCTTTATTTCTTTGCATTGATTGCTCAGGAAGGCTTTCTTATCTCTTCTTTCTTTTCTTTGGAACTCTGCATTCAGATGCTTGTATCTTTCCTTTTCTCCTTTGCTTTTTGTTTCCCTTCTTTTCAAAGCTATTTGTAAACCCTTCTCAGACAACCATTGTGCTGTTTTGCATTTCTTTTCCATGGGGATGGTCTTGATCCCTGTCTCCTGTACAATGTCATGAACCTCCGTCCATAGTTCATCAGGCACTCTATCTATCAGATCTAGTCCCTTAAATCTATTTCTCACTTTCAGTGTATAATCATAAGGGATTTGATTTAGGTCATACCTGAATGGTCTAGTTGTTTTCCCTACTTTCTTCAATTTAAGTCTGAATTATATAGTAAGGATTACATAACAATAATGCATTCTCCTTGAGTACAGTTTCTTCTTCTTAAAAAGCTTCTGACTAATCCCGTTATCTTAAAATATATATTATGGGAGTGGGTCTGGTAAGATCTTTCTATTTTTACTTCTAATCCTGTCATCTTAAAATGTAAACTGTGGGAGGGGTCTAGTAAGATCTTTATAACCTTGAGACATTCTTTTGATTTATTGTAATAGTCAATTGAAAAAGTATATAACTCCTTTTTCTAAGACTAGTGAGGGGGTTACTCTCCATGCCCTTCTGATGTCTATATCAGATGCTTTCTCTGTCCCTTTTTCACTTTAATAAAACTCTGCTATACAAAAGCTCTTGAATGACCAAGTCTGGTCCCTGGTCCCAAAGCTAAATCTTCTTCTTCGGAGATCACAAATCAGGCATTGTTCACCATAAGCTATCACTATGGTCTTTCCAGTAATCATGTATAGATGTAAGAATTGGACCATAAGGAAGGCTGAACACAAAAGAACTGATGCTTTTGAACTGTGATACTGGAAAAGACTCTTGAGAGTCCCTTTGACAGCAAGATCAATCCAGTTAATCCTAAAGGAAATCAACCCTGAGTACTCATTGGAAGGACTGACAGTGAAGCTAAAGCTCTGATAATTTGGCCATCCAATGCAAATAGCCCACTCACCAGAAAACACCCTGATGCAGGGAAAGATTGAAGGCAAGAGGAAAAGAGGGCAGCAGAGGATGAGATGGTTGGATGACATCACGGATTCAACAGACATCAACTTGGGCAAACTCAGGGAGATGATGAGGGACAGGGAGGCCTGCTGTGCTACAGTCCACGGGGTTGCAAAGAGTTGAACATGATTTAGTGACTGAACAACAACAACTTATTCTTTGTAATATTTTCTCAAATGACAACCATGCCCTGTTTTCAAGGAGAATATTTAACATGGCAAGCTCCGTTCACTTCGCTGATGTGTGCTATTCTGTTAGCCTTTCTTTACTGCTACAAACAGAAAAGTGTGGCTTTTAAGTACTTTTGAGTACATACCCCTCCTTCTCAAGATAAAGAGAAGCTGACTATGAATGCTTTATGTACTGAGACCTAGTCACCTTGATTCATCATAGCTCCTTTTGCAGGTATAGAAGGACTGTAAGGCACTGATTGCATTTCTACCAATAAAATCCTCTAACTTGACAAAACAAACATAGGGGGGATTGAAACAGAGCATGAAGGCAGGGAAGTAAATCCAGAGACTTTTCTCCACAAGGAAAAACAGTGTATGGGAAGAATGCTTTAGAGTAAAAGACTTCAGCACGCACATTGCCTGCTAGAATTTGATCAAATCCTCATATTTAGTTTAATAGTGTGCAACATGCAAACAAAAATGACCACTCTGAGTATCAGACAGAAACACTGTGCGATTCAGAGACAATGCATAAGATAAGACTCTGACTTGGGAAGTTAACTAATAAAACTTATCAGATTGTCTACAACTATGGACAGAGGATCATAACATTGTACAGGAGGCAGTGATCAAGACCATCCCCAAGAAAAAGAAATGCAAAAAGGCAAAATGGTTGTCTGAGGAGGCCTTACAAATATCTGAGAAAAGAGAAGTGAAAAGGAAAGAGAAAAAAGAAAGATATACTCATCTGAAAGCAGAATTTCAAAGAATAGAAAGAAGAGGTAAGAAAGTCTTCTTAAGTGAACAATACAAAGAAATAGAGGAAAACAATAGAATGGGAAAGATTAGAGATATTTTGAATAAAATTAGAGATACCAAGGAAACATTTCATGCACAGATGGGCACAATAAAGGACAGAAATAGTATGGACCTAACAAAAGCAGAAGATATGAAGAAGAGGTGGCAAGAATACACAGAAGATCTATATGAAAAATATCTTAATGACCAAGATAACTGTGAAGGTGTGATCACTCATCTAGAGCCAGACATCCTGGAGTGCAAATCAAGTGGGTCTTAGGAAGCATTTCTATGAACACAGCTAATGGAGGCAACAGAATTCCAGTTGAGGTATTTCAAATTCAAAAAGATAATGCTATGAAAGTGCTGCAGTCGATATGCCAGCAAATTTGGAAAACTTGGCAGTGGTCACAGGACTGGAAAAGGTTAGTTTTCATTCCAATCCCCCCAAAAAACACAATGTCAAAGAATATACAAACTTCTGCACAAGTAATGCTCAAAATTCTCCAAGTTAGGCTTCAACAGTACATGAACCAAGAACTTCCAGATACTCAAACTGCATTGAGAAAAGGCAGAGGAACCAGAGATCAAATCGCCAACATCCACTGGATCATAGAAAAAGCAAGAGCATTCCAGAAAAACATCTACTTCTTCTTCATTGACTATGCTAAAGTCTTTGACTGTATGGATCACACCAAACTGTGGAAAATTCTTCAAGAAATGGGAATACCAGACCACATTACTTGCCGAATGAGAAACCTGTATGCAGGTCAAGAAACAACAGTTAGAAATGGACATGGAACAATAGACTTGTTCCAAATTGAGAAAGGAGTACTTCAAGGTTGTATATTGTCAGCCTGCTTATTTAACTTCTGTACAGAGTACATCATGTGAAATGCTGGGCTGTATGAAGCACAGCTAGAATCAAGATTGCTGGGAGAAACAGTAATAACCTCAGATATGCAGATTACACCACCGTTATGGCAGAAAGTGAAGGGGAATTGAAGAAGCTTTTGATGAAAATGAAAGAGGAAAGTGGAAAAGCTAGCTTAAAACTCAAGATTCAAAAAACAAAGATAATGGCATCTGGTCCCATTATTTCATGGCAAATAGATAGGGAAACAATGGAAACTGCCAAACTTTATTTTCTTGGACTCCAAAATTACTGCAGATGTTGAGTGCAGCCATTAAATTAAAAGACGCTTCTTAAAAGAAATGCTTTGACCAACCCGGATACCACATTAAAGCAGAGACATTACTTTGCCAACAAACGTCTGTCTAGCCAAAGCTATGGTTTTTCCAGTAGTCATATATTGATGTTGGGCCATAAAGAAGGCTGAGTTGGACTATAAACAAAGCTGAGCACTGAAGAATTGATGCTTTTGAATTGTGGTGTTGGAAAAGATTCTTGAGAGTCCCTTGGACTGCAAAGAGATCAAACCATTCAAACCTTAAGGAAAACAATCCTGAATATTCATTGGAAGGATTGTGCTGAAGCTGTAACTCCAATACTCTGGCCACCTGATGTGAAGAGTTCACTCATTAGAAAAGACCCTAATGTTGGGAAAGATTGAGGGCAGAAGGAGAAGGGTACAACAGAGAATGAGATGGTTGGATGGCATTACCAACTCAGTGGACATGAATTTGAGCAAATTCTGGGAGATGGTGAAGGACAAGGAAAGCTTTTGTGCTGTAGTCCATGAGGTTGCAAAGAATCAGACATGACGGAGGGACTGAACAATAACAACAATAAGATAATAAACCTCACTTCTCTGTTACTCCAGAGAAAGTAAGTTCCACACTCCTGTATAGGCAAGCGACACATTGCAGATATGTCAGGGTCGTTTATGTATGTGTGTGTGTACCGCACGTGGGAACCACAAAATATATCTGTGGGGTTACTGAGCTGAAACACAAGAGTTGAAGTATCCTTTGCCCAGAGTTATCTAGCCTTTTCATCCTGTCTCCTGGGAAATTTACATATTCTAATCATGAAATCTTGGCCATGTGCTGATTAAGGCATATGTTTCTATGGTTGAGTTAAGGTATACTGAAAAGCTCTGAGATTCTGAATGTGCAGTTATTGAGAATAGCTGGTCCCAAAGAAACTAATGAGATGAACTCTCAACAGACAGTGTCTGGAAACAAGGTTATTTTAATCAACATAAGTAGCAGTAAGTAAACCATGGTATAACAAGTCCCTTCATAGATCTCATTTACTTAGAGAAGGAAGAATACCAATAAAATATATCAATAAAATAAAAGCAAGCCATATTGGAATACAAATAACATTTAAATGTTTCAAAATATACTAATTGAGAATCAATCATACTGGATTGAGCTGCCATTTCCTTCTCCAGGGGATCTTCCCAACACAGGGATCGAACCCAGGTCTCCTGCATTGCAGACAGATGTTTTACTGTCTGAGTCACCAGGGAAGCGCATGCAATATTCTAATTTATTTAATAACTCCATTGTCATGATCAGGCTAAAGAGCACATTATATTAAGCACTAAAATATACACACATTGCAACTATTTTCAGCGTAGGAGTAAACTGTCAGTAGCAGCAAAACTGCATTGCAATATTCACAGGTAGCATTAAAGTCAAAGTAAAGTTGCTTACAAAAGGACCACAGTCTCAGCTTACACTGCAGTGCCCAGTCGAAGTGCCAAAGTCCTGCTGCCCCACTCACATCCAAACTACTATCTGTTGTAAGCAGTCTGACAGAACCACCTTTTCCCCCATCACATCTGGAGCTCAACAGATGTTATTTGGAAAACATACCAATGGTAATGCAGGATGAGATGGTCCTCAAACTACGATGTACTACTTCAGCTAGAAGTTGAAAGCCATCACTCCATCTCAGATACACTCAAAGATACTTGTGGATTATTACAGACCAGCATATGCCATCTATTTGGCTTAATGCCAAGGTTTATCTGCTTAATTTCAACATTTTAACAGAATGAGATCTTTTAGAGAGATGAGTATAAACGAAGTGAAGTCACTCAATTGTGTCCAACTCTTTGCGACGCCATGGACTGTAGCCCACTAGGCTCCTCCATTCATGGAATTTTCTAGGCAAAAGTACTGGAGTGGGTTGCCAATTCCTTCTCCAGGGGATCTTCCTAACTCAGGGATCAAACTCAGGTCTCCCACACTGTGGGCAGATGCTTTACCATCTGAGCCACCAGGGAATCCCATTAAGAGTATAAAGAAAGAAAATTATAACATCAGACTATTGGGCTGGTTCCTTTAGACAGAAAACATAGGGCCACAGATATTTTAAAAACTAAAATACATTTAATAGATACATAATTATTATTCCCATTTAAAAAATTAGGAGGTTGAAGGCCTTTGTTAGCCTTTTCTTGGAGGGTTTAACAGAAAACTCAGAATTTCCACACATGAATATAATCAATTTCCTGACACAGAATTAACATAACTGATTTGACGGTTCCCAACTGTAAATTATGTAAGATAATTGACAGTCAAGCTTATTTAACATAAAGCAAACTATAACACCATTTTCTTTCAAAAATAATCATTTTTCACTAGATTTTGTTTCAATTTTGTCCCAAAACGTAAAGCAATTTTTATAAAAACTAAATTTCTTTACAACATAGTGTTTTTCTCCAAAAGAGTCAAGAATAAAAAAAAAAAAATAGTGCCAAATATAGGGGTAGGGAGGGTAGAAAGTAGAGAAAAGGTTAAGAACAGAAATAGAAAACAAACTTATGGTTACCGAAGGGTAAGGTGGAGAGGAGGGATAAATTGGGATTTGAGGATTAATAGATATATATTACTATATGTAAATTTGATAAACAACAAGAACCTACTGTATAGCACAGGGAACTTCACTCAAGCATTCTTTAATTACCTAAATGGGAAAAGAATTTGAAAAAGAATAGATACATGTATATATATAACTGAATCACTTTGCTATAAACCTGAAAAGATGTGTATAAGAGACAGAACCACAGCAGCCTCAGTTTAACAAACTTATGGTTACCGAAGGGTAAGGTGGAGAGGAGGGATAAATTGGGATTTGAGGATTAATAGATATATATTACTATATGTAAATTTGATAAACAACAAGAACCTACTGTATAGCACAGGGAACTTCACTCAAGCATTCTTTAATTACCTAAATGGGAAAAGAATTTGAAAAAGAATAGATACATGTATATATATAACTGAATCACTTTGCTATAAACCTGAAACTAACACAACATGTAAATCAACTACACTCCAATATAAAATAAAAATGAAAAAAGAGGAACAATAATAGAATTAGAGACAGAGGACAAAGATGGAAATAACTTTCACATAGCACCTTTGTATAGACCATGAGAAAGGCAAGAAGGCACAGAGTTTAGGTTGGTTCAATTTTAAGACCAAAACAAGAACTTATGCAGTAGAATCTCTTACCCTGAAAAATTCCTTGGTGGAGCCAGAGTCTAATGTTCCATAAGCAATTTCTGTTTGCTTAGAAAGGTCCTCGGCACTTTCGATGGGAGACACCATCCTCTCTACAGTCAGGAAGGCAGCTAGGTTAGCCGTGTAGGAGGAGATTATGATCAGGGTAAAGAACCACCACACTCCTCCAACAATGCGCCCAGACAGGGATCTGATAACAAGTACGAAATGGATTTGTAAAGTGAAATGAATGACCTCATAAGGAAACAAGTTAGCAGTATTATGCAAATGTTGATTTATAGGGAAATATTTTATTTAATACTTCTCAATGTATCAGCTACTTCATGAAACTTTAAATTATAAAACCTTCTGGGCAAGGATTACAGATTCACTATATCTGATGAACTATCCAGAGGCAAAACTTCAGATTCCTGAAATTCCTTCACAGTTATCATGGCTACATGTGTAATCTTGAAACAAGCAATTTCAAGAAATGTGAAAATAATCTATCCAATGCTTACAATATTTTATCCACTCATGATATAAGTAAATAAAGAAGAGAATCTAAGATCAACAGCAAAACTCTGAAAAATGCTGATAAACAAAATCAAGTATCAAAAATAAAAGTATGCAGCATAAGTATGGCTTTTGTTTTTTATCTTGCTGTTTCTTTTTCTTTATTTTATTATTTATTATTATTATTATTTTTTTTTACTTTACAATATTGTATTGGTTTTGCCATACATCAACATGACTCTGTCACGGAATGGCTTTAAATAACAAAGAAACTTCCATTTAATCCATCCAATGAAGTTTCAAAACCTTCAAAAAAGGTCCAAAATTTCATTAGGATTTTGTATGTGTAGAAACATAGATTTTTAGAAATAGTACAGGATAGAAATGGAAAAAATGATACTACAGAGGATGACACAAAATATAATTCTTAACAAATAAAAATCTGATGCTTCAGACACAAACTGTTATATCCCTATTCCTTTGTGCCTCCTGCTTAAGGAAAAAA